>JAJSRW010001556.1:0-34230 GCA_022414725.1 Microglena sp. YARC | reverse complement strand
AGAGAGAGATATTAATAGTGAGAGCAAGAGGAACTGTGCCTGTGACCGAGTGTTTGTAGTTTTTCAACCACATTCCCTCTTGGGCTGCAGAGGTAGCTGCCAGTGATCGGCCTCTGTGGTGGACAGGGCTGTTGCAGATGCTGGATCTTGGATCCCAGAGATTGCTTCCCTTGTTGAGGAAGACAAATCTGTTGTGGACTTTCTTGTGATGGGGCAGGGCGCAGGCAGCATGGGTCAGAATCACAGTAGCCATGAGGGCTTGTTGGAGGCAGGTGTAGTTGATACATGGTCTGGGGTGTAAGACAAGTATTTGAGGATACCATGGCAGCTTCATGTGATCATCAGGGGGTAATGCACTGTGGCCTGGCCATCTGTTTAACAGCTTGGGCAATGTCAGGCCTGTGCATGGTGTTGACTGCAAGGTATAGTTGAGGAACTACAATCTGGGCAATGGGGAAGGCCCAGTAGCTGGATGTCCTTGTCAGCTAGGGTAGGTGAGCATCTGGCAGAGGGGCACAGGGAACCTGGTGCTGTTGGGCCTCAAGGAAGCAATGTGTGGGCTCGAAGATGGTCCTGGGATGAATCTGGATTGGCAGATGTGTAAGCGTGCCAGTTGAAAATTACTGGTGATTTCATAGCCAACAAAGACAGGATGGGTCACCTAGGTCTCCTCAGTCTTGTAGAGCCGCATGAATGGTTTTCCTTTGTACTGTTTGGATGTCTTTGTCAAAGAAAGCAGTAGAAGTCATCAACCCATAGGAGAACCCAGATGAGAGGTCTGTGGGTTGGGCCAGGTAGCACAAACAGTGCCTTGAATCTACATCAACTTCCCTGAATCCTATAGCAATCATATCTTCTTTGGGCTTTGAGGTACCATTGGCGGGATGCCGCCTTTAGGCATAGAGGCATTTCCACATGCGGCAGACTCTGCTGTGTCTTGGTTAATAAACAGGTGGTTGGGTGCAGTATCAGTTTCTTCTTCAAACAATGCCATGTGAGGAATCAGTGGAGACATTAATGTGTGCTAGATACCCTTGGGGTTTGCTGCCATGGAGAGGATGTAACGGATGGTAGCATATTTAGCAACTGGGGCAAAACTTTCATCATAAGAGTCCATGGCAGGGCGCTGGGCATGATCTGGCTATAGCGCTTGGCTTTGTATACTGACATTTCTCCCATCAACTGATTGTTTTGATGTCGAGATACCCATTTTGTCGCTATTGCTTTGGTCCCGGAGGGAGTTCTGAGAGGACCGGTCACCAGGTGTTCCATTTCTGCTAGTGTTGTTAATTTCTTCTTGCACTGCAGCTTCCTTTTGTAGCATGGGACCAGTAGAGTGCTTCTCTTTTAATTCTTGGATGATGAATCTGGTCTGGTGCAGCCTAGAAAAAGCTTAGGAAATTGGGTGATGTTTTCTCTGCCGTTCTCCAAGGGTTCAAGCTAGAGAGGATGCACTTCTGGTGGTTGGTGAAAATTTCAGGGCTGGCAGGGATGACTAGGTCTGGTTGGTGCAAAAGTGGCTTGGGTGTGGGATCTACTGGTGGTTGCTGGGCGAGGATTGTGTTCATCTCCTGTTCTACCAGTATTGTTTGTGGGTGGGTGCACTGCTTCTGGCATAAATGCTTAAGTCCTGTACAGCAGTGTGCCAAGGGCTGAAAGAGAAGACCATCTGAATCTCCCAATTGGGAGGGTTGCTTGAAACTGGCTTGACGTTCATGTAGTGTTCCATTTCTTTGAGTTTCAGATGGTGTGTAACAGGTGGAGCAGGGGAATCATGTCATCATGCTATTTCTACCGGGACATCGTTCTTATCATAGTTCCTAGGTCTTACGCATGTGAGCCCGGGAATTCTTTATGTCATGTCTATTTTTTTTCAAAAATTCATGAAAGTGATATCTCTGGCATCAAAGATCTTGTGGGCAGAAGTCTACTACTCCTGTAGGCTTTTCGGATCTCGAGATATCCATAAAGTCTGTGGTTTTTGCTGAGGGTGAGAACTTGAATGATCTGGACTTGGGTGGGGACATGGACATGATGCAGTGCATCCAAATTGGTTTCTTGAGTTGGGTAGAATCTTAGGTTTGGTACATGGAACATTTCATATGGGGTCTATTGGAGTCAGAAGGTGGGGGAGAGGTTTCTGGGATGCTTTGCATTATTTACCATTTCTGCCAGTACCTATTTCGGAAATTTAGAAGGAAAGGAGGAGGGCTGTGGATTCTGTCGATGCAAAGTTCTGTTGAGGCGTTCTGCTGCACCATTGGTGGATGGGTTACCTGGGACTGTGAAGTTGAGGGTAATTCCTTTCTTCTCACATACCAGTTTTTTTTGAATCTTGTGCAAATGTACTCAGATTCATTGTCACAAGATGATTCCTATTTTGTTCTGAGTGAGGACCTTCATATCGTTCAAGCTCTGTCATGGTGTTCCTTGGCTACTGTATCTTTGGTCTTGGTGGAAAGTGACAATGGAATATTTGGAATAGTCATCCTTAGGATGCCTTGGAAGTATAGGCTTCCCATTCAGACTTGGGATTTTCATCTTTCCACTCATGTCAATGTGAATGATGGCCATGGGCCGTGTAGCTCTGGTATGAGATGTGGGGTATGGGTTCTTGTCCATTATAGGAGGACACAGATTTCACAGGTTTGTTTTCTCATTTTGTTGAAAGCATATGGGGTGATGTCGTTGCCAATGACCATGTCCTCTGAAGCCATCCTTGCTAAGGAGCTGTATGCTAGATGTCCTAGTCTGATACGTTGGAGTTCAGCTGTCATGGGTGTTTTCCTAGACACAGCTGCTAAAGCTACAGCTGTTTTGTATTCTGAACCTCTGATCACTGTAGGATCAGCTTAGACAACTGGGACTAGATAGAGGCTTCGTTTCTTTGGTCCTGAGATGAGAACTTTGTTGTTGATGGTCATGGTGCATTCATGAGGATTGAATTGGATTTCCATGGTGGGTTTTTTTTTGATAGCTGATGCCATGGAGAACAAGTTGGGCACATGTGCTCTGATCTGAATTAAGATGAACATTGAGGAGTTTGTGGATCTTTCCATTCTCTCCTCTGATGAGGGCTATGCCAGACTTGATAATGTAGGTGTGGCCAGAGGCAGTAAGGACTTTGATGGGGTCTATGTCTTTGATGCCATAGAGGAGGCTGGGGTCACCAGTCATATGGGAGGTAGCTCCTGTGTCCATGATCCAATTTCTGTATATGCGGCGTGTGTGTCTGGATGCATTGAGTGCAAAATGAGTACTGGTGGAAGTGCTGGTATCTGTCTGGGAGGCCTGGTTGCGAGACCTGGTTGGGAGGTTTTTGAGAGGCTCTAAGAAAACATGATTTGTAGGTATTTTGCAGAGGGATGGAAATGTGATCCATGGGTAGGGCAAAGGGTCTGTGCCAGGGTCCTTTACTTGCTCAAAATACCAGTCTGCATATGCATCTTTGAGGCAGAAGATGATGTTGTCTGGAAATTCTAAATGGCTGTACTCTGATTGGTAGGCGGGAGTCATCTGGCTTAAAATGAAGATCTTAGCTCTGTGATTTCTTTCTGATAAAGGCATGTCTAACTGGTTTTTCTTGCATCACCTTTAAGATCCTTAGAGATGTCCTTTGATCCACTGGGCAAATGCTGCGGCGTTGGATGCGATGGTGCATCCATTGGGCGGAGATCTTGGGGAGTCTGGGATGAGGGGGGGGGGGGGTGGGGGGGGGGGGGGGGGGGGGGGGGGGGGGGGGGGGGGGGGGGGGGGGGCATGGGGAGGCTAGGCACGGCCCGTTCGAAAAACCCGAACCATGATGAAGGTCACATACGCGCAGCGATCGCATCAATCTAAACGCGCAGATAAACCTCTGAATCATAAAGTGGATCCAATGCCCATGTCGATCGCAAGTTTTTCTTCACTGAGCGTGTTGGGCCTTTAGGGGGGCCGAAAAACATACTTGAACAAGTAGCTCCATTGCGCGCTTCGAGGAGCTCCATTGCGCGCAATTATCTAAACACGTAATATTAAGTTATTGTGATGGCTGCTAGCCACTTGCCACTGCTAGGAGACGAAGACCCAGTACTTGGGAAAAGTACGAATCCCCTCTTGCGATGGAATTCGTAGTGATGCGCGGCCTAATTTCGCGTTGCAATGATCCAGAAGGCCTATCTGAAGCATGGTGGTCCACTGTCATGACCTGTTTCGCCTAGTTCGTGGGCCAGGAACCGACCTTGTACCACAACTGCCGACCTTGGACCTTGGCGCGAGCCCATGTGGCTATATATGTTCGTCCTTTTGACTGTCCTGCCTCTGCCTATTGTATCTCAAAACTGCATGGCCCGATCCGCCCAATTTTTTTGTTTTTGAGGGATAAAACTAACGCCTAATGTCTGAAAACACATGGGATTTTTGTAGATGTTTGTACACAAATCTACCTCATTTGGGCCATATTTCAATATTATGCTCTACAAAAACAGTACCAGGTTTAAGCAGCGCTTCATAGAGGCAAAAACTGCTTTGTGAGTCCATTTAGGCCATTCTGGGCCATAACGTGCCATTTAGGGCCATAACCTTCTTCAAACCCCCTAAACCATGTTAAGGCCCCGTAGGAACCATTGCGGTAATGCCTCATTAGGCCTACAGATCAGTAAAATGTAATAAAAAGCTACCTAGCAGATGTTCAAGGCATTTAACATGCCACAATCTGCATTTAAAGCCCATTTTGGGCCATTTGTTAGGCCATTTGGGCCCCCCACAGTTAGCAAAACTGGGTTTTCTCCATTTCCAATTCTGAGTCAAATTGTCGACCGAACATAAAAAAAGAAAGACAAAACATTTTTTCTGCGATGGGACACTTTTTTGGTCCGTGTTTGGAGGCCTGGATGAGGGTTTAGTCCCATTCGCTACATGTTAGTCATCATAGCCAGAGCTTGATATACATCATATAATATTCATCCTGCCTAAAATGTGAGTGTAGCGGATGGGACTAGACCTCCTTACGGCCATCCCCCGTATCGGGGAATTCGGCTGTGATGCAGCCCCCCCATAGGGGGGGGGGGGGGGGCTTGCGAAGCCGACGGGTTATAGGAGACAGCGGGAGGGGAGGAGAGGGGAACTGATGGTAGGCGAGGGGTGGAGTTGGTTTGGGTGTTGCGGGGCAACGTACTGGGTTGATCTAGCGGAGGGTGCCTAAGCGATGACAAGTTTTCTGGGCTTGTGATCCTCTTCTTCGGGAGTTGCGATGGCAACAATCAAAGACACTGCGTATGCTGGGGAACTCGGGATCAACGGGCAAGGACGATGCAGCTCAAATCTGATGCAGTGGAAGACGCGACGGCGTTGATGGGCGATAACCTTTAGCTTTCCGGAGTGTTATATCGTGAGTACTGACACAGGGAACGTACTAGGGCAATGTATGCTTACATATGCGAAATACCATGTCAGGCGACATGGCAGGTATAAGAAGGGAAAGGCGACAGTACCTTAGAGTACAGCCGCCGCTGGGTGCCGGCTCTATCGGGCAGAGGCACTACAGCGGAAGCTACCAGGCGGGAAGCCTGGCGCACTAGGACACTCTAGCTAGACCGGGAGAACCGGTCTATAACAGTTTCACAAGCTGGACCATTGTCGAAACCGCCACCTTCATCGGTTTCACAAGCTGAACCATCGTCGAAACGGGATTGATCAAAGGGCCGGTATAACAAAACGCAGATTCTGGTTTACAGGAATGTTGGGGCTAGTTTGTAGTACAAAATAAACTTGTGTTTGCAGTACTAGACCAGTGCTTACTTTTCTGAAAAATCTTGAACTTGAACGTAGTTACATACTTTTTTCCAGTATCAGCTCATTCTCCCAGCGGGTGTGCAAAATCTAGAAGCGTGCGCAAGGGCAGTACAGTTTTCACAGCCGCCGCATGTATTGCTTGGCCCTGGTCCCTGAACTCGGTGAAGAAGACATCCTTCGAAATGTCGAGGAAGATGTCGAAGGTGGCTGCATCCATACCGACTGATTTTAACACCTTGGCCACTTTCAAAAGCTGCTCCTTCTCGAAGGGTTTTCCTACGTTCTTGTAGTCGGAGCAGAAGAGGTGGTAGAGGGAGAGGGACACTTGCTTGCTGCTGCTGCTGTCTGAGTCAAGTAGTTGCTGTGGGGGGGGATGCATGGGACAGGGAGGGGGCGTCATTTATTAGGAGAGGAGGAGGAGGGGGGGGGGGGTAGTGTGGTGGTGGTGTGGCGGTGGCAGAAAGAGAGAGAGAGACATGCAGGCCCGCACGGACACACACGTACAAACACAAACGCAAACACACACACACGCACACACACGCATGCGCACACACTCACACAGGCACACACACAAACGCAAGCACACACCACACACCACACAACACACACACAAACGTGAGCATGCACACACACGCACGCGCACGCACACACACACACACACACACACACACAAACGCAAGCATGCACACACACACACACACACACACACACACACACACACACAACACACACACAAACGCAAGCATGCCCACACGCACGCACACACAAGGCACGCGCATTCACACACACGCACACACACACACACACACACACACACACACACACACACACAAACACACATACACACACACGAACACAAACGCAAGCATGCACAGACACACACACAAACGCAAGCATACACACACACACACAAACGCAAGCATGCATGCACACACACACACTCACACACACACAAACGCAAGCATGCATGCATGCATGCACACACACACACACACACGGTCACACACACACACACACACACACACACACACACACACAAACGCAAGCATGCACAACCCCAACACACGCATACACACCACTTTACACCACGCGCTCACACCCCACACCCACACAAACACAAGCATGCACACACAAACACAATCCAAGCATTTACACACTCACACACGCACACAGACGCATGCGCACACACACACACACTCACCCACACACAAACGCAAGCACACACCCACACACAAACGTGAGCATGCACACACACACAGCCTAACCAACTCCATGCACAGCCAGAAGGCTCAGTCCCCCCCTTATCCCCCCCCCCCCCCCCCAACACACACACACAAACGCAGCATGCATGCTAACACACACACACACACAAAAACGCAAGCATGCATGCACACACGCACACACACACACACACAAACACAAGCATCTGCATGCCACACACACACACACACACACACACACACGCACATGCATCACACACACACACACAAGATGAGTGTACACACAAAACGCAAGCCATGCATGCACACACACACACACAACACACAGCACAGACAGCACACACAAACACACACACACACACACAAACGCAGCATGCATGCATGCACACACACACGACACACACACACAAAACGCATGCATGCATGCATGCATGCACCACAAACACACACACACACACACAAAACGCACACACACACACACACACGCATCGCACATACAAACACACACACCCACCCCACCTCATCACCCACCACAGACCCTACCCACCTCCATGCATGGCCAGAAAGGCTCAGCCTTCCCCTTATCCCCCCCACCCCAACACACCCACCCCCACCTCATCACCCACCCACAGACCCTACCCACCTCCATGCATGGCCAGAAAGGCTCAGCCTTCCCCTTATCCCCCCACCCCCCAACACACCACCCCACCTCATCACCCACCACAGACCCTACCCACCTCCATGCATGGCCAGAAAGGCTCAGCCTTCCCCTTATCAGACCCTGGTGGCCTGACCACTGCGCTTCCAGCTCTCATTCTATCAAGGGGACTCTGTTTCAACTTCTCAATGAGCGTGGGGCGATCAGTGCTTGCCTTCTTCGCCAAACTTCCCCTCTGCTACACGAAGGGGAGGGTGGGTGGGGGTGGGAGCGGGGGGTGGGGGTTGGTGTGTGTGGAGATAAGTGTGGAGTGGGAAGTGTGGAGTTTTTTGAAAAAATGGGGGGGGGGACGTGGGGTGGAGAGGGAATGGAGTGTGTGAGTGTGTGGAGTGTGTGGGAGTGTGTGGAGTGTTTGGAGGTGGTACGTGTGTGGAGTGTGGAGTGTGTAGTGTGTGGGAGTGTGGAGTGTGTAGAGTGGAGTGGAGTGAGTGTGGAGTGGTGTGGCTGGAGTGTGTGGAGTGTGTGGGAAGTGTGGAGTGAAAGCGTGTGGAGTGTGGAGTGGAGTGGAAGTGGAGTGTGGACGTGCGTGAAGTGGAGTGGCGTGAAGTGGAGTGTGTGTGGAGTGGTAAAGTGGAGTGGCGTGTGGAGTGTGGAGTGTGAAGTGGGCGTGGCGTGGTGAGTGGAGTGGAGTGGAAGTGTTGTGGAGTGTGGAGTGCGTAAAGTGGAGTGGCGTTGTGTGAGTGGAGTGGACTGTGTGGAGTGTGTGCGGTGAGTGTGTGAGTGGCGTTGTGGAGTGGAGTGGAAGTGGAGTGTGTGGGGTGTTGGATGTGCGTGGAGTGGAGTGGAGTGGCGTGGAGTTGTGTGGAGTGTGGAAGTGCGTGAAGTGGTGGCGTGTGGGAGTGGAGTGGAGTGTGGGAGTGTGGAGTGTGGAGTGGCTGGGGGTGTGGAGTGGAGTGGGTAGTGTGGAGTGGAGTGTGGAGTTGAAGTGGAGTGGCGTGTGGAGTGGAGTGCCCGAGTGGAGTGTGTGGGGGAGTGCGTGAGGTGGAGTGGGTGTATGGAGTGGAGTGTGGTGGAGTGTGTGGAGTGTGGAGTGTGGAGTGGCGTGTGAGTGGCGTGTGGAGTGGAGTGGAGAGTCGTGTGGAGTGTGGAGTGCGTGAAGTGGAGTGGAGTGGAGTGGAGTGTGTGGAGTGTGGATGTGTGTGAGTGTGTGGAGTGCTGGAGTGGAGTGGGTGAAGCGTGAAGTGGAGTGGCGTGTGGAGTGGAGTGGAGTGAGGAGTGTGGCGTGGAGTGCGTGTGGAGTGTGGGAGTGCGTGAAGGGTGGATAGTGCGTGTGAAGTTGGAGTGGACTGTGTGGAGTGTGAGGCGTGAAGTGGAGTGGCAGTGTGGAGTGGAGTTGGTGTGGAGTGTGTGGAGTGTGGAGTGCGTGAAGTGGAGCTTGGCGTTGAAGTGGAGGTGTGGAGTGGTGGAGTGGCGTGGAGTGTGTGGAGTGTGGAGTGCGTGAAGTGGAGTGGCGTGTGGAGTGTGGAGTGGAGTGGAGGTGTGTGGAGTGTGGAGTGCGTGAAGTGGAGTGTGGCGTGTGGAGTGGAGTGGAGTGTGGAGTGTGTGGAGTGTGGAGTGCGTGAAGTGGAGTGGCGTGTGGAGTGGAGTGGAGTGGACGTGTGTGGAGTGTGAGGAGTGTGGAGTGCGTGAAAGTGGAGTGTGGAGGCGTGGAAGTGGAGTGGCGTGTGGAGTGAGTGGCGTGGAGTGTGTGGAGTGTGGAGTGCGTGAAGTGGAGTGGCGGTGTGGAGTGGAGTGGAGTGAGTGGAGTGTGTGGAGTGTGGAGTGCGTGAAGTGGAGTGGCGTGTGGAGTGGAGTGGAGTGGAGTGTGTGGAGTGTGGAGTGCGTGAAGTGGAGTGGCGTGTGGAGTGGAGTGGAGTGGAGTGTGTTGGAGTGTGGAGTGCGTGAAGTGGAGTGGCGTGTGTGGAGTGCGAGTGTGGAGTGTGTGTGGAGTGTGGAGTGCGTGAAGTGAGTGGCGTGTGGAGTGGAGTGGAGTGTGGAGTGTGTGGAGTGTGGAGTGCGTGAAGTGGAGAGGCGTGTGGAGTGGAGTGGAGTGAGGAGTGTGTGGAGTGTGGAGTGCGTGAAGTGGAGTGGCGTGTGGAGTGGAGTGGAGTGTGTGGAGTGGAGTGTGGGGCGTGAAAGTGTGGAGGGCGTGTGGAGTGGAGTGTGGAGTGTGTGGAGTGTGGAGTGCGTGAAGTGGAGTGGCGTGAAGTGGACTGTGTGGAGTGGAGTGGAGTGTGGAGGGTGTGTGAGTGTGAAGTGAGAGTGGAGTGGCGTGTGGAGTTTGTGGAGTGTGTGGAGTGTGGAGTGCGTGAAGTGGAGTGGCGTGTGGCAAGTGGAGTGGAGTGGCGTGTGGAGTGTGTGGAGTGTGGAGTGGCGTGAAGTGGAGTGGGCGTGTGGAGTGGAGTGGAGTGTGGAGTGTGTGGAGTGTGGAGTGTGTGGAGTGGCGAGTGGAGTGAAAGTGGAGTGGCGTGTGGAGTGGAGTGGAGTGGAGTGTGTGGAGTGTGGAGTCAAGTGGAGTGTGGAGTGAGTGGAGTGTGTGGAGTGTGGAGTGGCGTGAAGTGGGAGTGGCGTGTGGAGTGGAGTGGAGTGTGGAGTGTGTGGAGTGTGGAGTGCGTGAAGTGGAGTGGCGTGTGGAGTTGGAGTGGAGTGTGGAGTGTGTGGAGTGTGGAGTGCGTGAAGTGGAGTGGCGTGTGGAGTGGAGTGGAGTGTGGAGTGTGGAGTGTGTCCAGTGTGTGTGGAGTGGCGTGAAGTGGAGTGGCGTGTGCGTGGAGTGGAGGAGTGGAGTGGAGTGTGTGGAGTGTGGAGTGCGTGAAAGTGGAGTGGCGTGGGAGTGGAGTGGAGTGGAGTGTGGAGTGTGAGTGGAGTGTGGAGTGTGAAGTGGAGTGGCGTGTGGAGTGGAGTCGTGGAGGCGTGTGGAGTGGAGTGAGTGGAGTGTGTGGAGTGTGGAGTGCGTGAAGTGGAGTGGCGTGGTGGAGTGGAGTGGAGTGGAGTGTGTGGAGTGGTGCGTGGAAGTGGACGCGTGTGGAGTGGAGTGGAGTGGAGTGTGTGGAGTGTGGAGTGCGTGAAGTGGAGTGGAGTGCGTGTGGAGTGGAGTGGAGAGTGTGGAGTGTGGAGTGTGGAGTGGCGTGAGTGGAGTGGAGTGGCGTGTGGATGTGGAGTGTGGAGTGGAGTGGAGTGTGGAGTGTGTGGAGTGTGGATGCGTGAAGTGGAGTGGGCGTGTGGATGAGTGGAGTGTGGCAGAGTGTGGAGTGGAGTGGAGTGGCGTGTGGAGTGTGTGGAGTGTGGAGTGCGTGAAGTGGAGTGGCGTGGAGTGCGTGGAGTGGAGTGGTGTGGAGTGTGTGGAGTGTGGAGTGCGTGAAGTGGAGTGGCGTGTGGAGTGGAGTGGAGTGTGTGGAGTGTTGGAGTGTGGAGTGCGTGAAGTGGAGTGGCGTGTGCGAGTGGAGGTGGAGTGGAGTGTGTGGAGTGTGGAGTGCGTGAAGTGGAGTGGCGTGTGGAGTGGAGTGGCAAGTGGAGTGTGTGGAGTGTGGAGTGCGTGAAGTGGAGTGGCGTGTGGAGTGGAGTGGAGTGGAGTGTGTGGAGTGTGGAGTGCGTGAAGTGGAGTGGCGTGTGGAGTGGAGTGGAGTGGAGTGTGTGGAGTGTGGAGTGCGTGAAGTGGAGTGGCGTGTGGAGTGGAGTGGAGTGGAGTGTGTGGAGTGTGGAGTGCGTTGAAGTGGAGTGGCGTGTGGAGTGGAGTGGAGTGGAGTGGTGTGTGTGCGTGTGGAGTGCGTGAGTGGAGTGGAGTGGAGTGTGGAGTGGTGGAGTGTGGAGTGCGTGAAGTGGAGTGGTGGAGTGTGGATGTGTGGAGTGTGTGAGTGCGTGAAGTGGAGTGCCGTGTGGAGTGGAGTGGAGTGGAGTGTGTGGAGTGTGGAGTGCGTGAAGTGGCAGTGGCGTGTGGAGTGAGTGGAGTGGAGTGTGTGGAGTGTGGAGTTGCGTGAAGTGGGAGTGGCGTGGAGTGGAGTGGAGTGGAGTGTGGAGTGTGGAGTGTGAGTGGAGTGGCGTGAAGTGGCGTGTGGAGTGTGGAGTGGAGTGGCGTGAAGTGGAGTGGAAGTGTGAGTGGGAGTGTGGAGTGTGCGTGGAAGTGGAGTGCGAGTGCGTGTGAGTGGAGTGTGTGGAGTGTGTGGAGTGTGGAGTGCGTGAAGTGGAGTGGAGTGTGGAGTGGAGTTGTGGAGTGTGTGGAGTGTGGAGTGCGTGGAAGTGGAGTGGCGTGGAGTGGAGTGGAGTGGAGTGGAGTGTGTGGAGTGTGGAGTGCGTGAAGTGGAGTGGCGTGTGGAGTGCGGATTGTGGAGTGGAGTGTGTGGAGTGTGGAGTGCGTGAAGTGGAGTGGCGTGTGGAGTGGAGTGGAGTGGAGTGTGTGGAGTGTGGAGTGCGTGAAGTGGAGGGGCGTGTGGAGTGGAGTGGAGTGGAGTGTGTGGAGTGTGGAGTGCGTGAAGTGGAGTGGCGTGTGGAGTGGAGTGGAGTGGAGTGTGTGGAGTGTGGAGTGCGTGAAGTGGAGTGGCGTGTGGAGTGGAGTGGAGTGTGGAGTGTGTGGAGTGTGGAGTGCGTGAAGTGGAGTGGCGTGTGGAGTGGAGTGGAGTGGAGTGTGTGGAGTGTGGAGTGCGTGAAGTGGAGTGGCGTGTGGAGTGGAGTGGAGTGGAGTGTGTGGATTGTGGAGTGCGTGAAGTGGAGTGTGTGTGGAGTGCGTGTGTGGAGTGGACTGTGTGAGTGTGGAGTTGTGGAGTGCGTGTGGAGTGGAGTGGAGTGGAGTGGAGTGTGGTGTGGAGTGTGGAGTGCGTGAAGTGGAGTGGCGTGTGGATGGAGTGGAGTGGAGTGTGTGGAGTGTGGAGTGCGTGAAGTGGAGTGGCGTGTGGAGTGGAGTGGAGTGGAGTGTGTGGAGTGTGGAGTGCGTGAAGTGGAGTGGCGTGTGGAGTGGAGTGGAGTGTGGAGTGTGTGGAGTGTGGAGTGCGTGAAGTGGAGTGGCGTGTGGAGTGGAGTGGAGTGTGGAGTGTGTGGAGTGTGGAGTGCGTGAAGTGGAGTGGCGTGTGGAGTGGAGTGGAGTGGAGTGTGTGGAGTGTGGAGTGCGTGAAGTGGAGTGGCGTGTGGAGTGGAGTGGAGTGGAGTGTGTGGAGTGTGGAGTGCGTGAAGTGGGTGGCGAGTGGAGGCGTGGAGTGTGGAGTGGAGTGGAGTGTGGAGTGTGTGGAGTGTGGAGTGCGTGAAGTGGAGTGGCGTGTGGAGTGGAGTGGAGTGTGGAGTGTGTGGAGTGTGGAGTGCGTGAAGTGGAGTGGCGTGTGGAGTGGAGTGGAGTGGAGTGTGTGGAGTGTGGAGTGCGTGAAGTGGAGTGGCGTGTGGAGTGGAGTGGAGTGTGGAGTGTGTAGTGTGGAGTGCGTGAAGTGGAGTGGCGGATTGTGTGGAGTGGAGTGGAGTGGAGTGGAGTGTGTGGAGTGTGGAGTGCGTGAAGTGGAGTGGCGTGTGGAGTGGAGTGGAGTGGAGTGGAGTGTGTGGAGTGTGGAGTGCGTGAAGTGGAGTGGCGTGGTGGAGTGGAGTGGATTGTGAGTGGAGTGTGTGGAGTGTGGAGTGCGAGTGGAGTGGAGTGGAAGTGGAGTGGAGTGTGGAGTGTGGAGTGCGTGAGTGGAGTGGCGTGTGGAGTGGAGTGGATGTGTGGAGTGTGGAGTGCGTGAGTGGAGTGGAGTGTGGAGTGGAGTGTGGAGTGCGTGAAGTGGAGTGGCGTGTGGAGTGTGGAGTGGAGTGGAGTGTGTGGAGTGTGGAGTGTGGCGTGAAGTGGCGAGTGGCGCGTGTGGAGTGGAGTGGAGTGTGGAGTGTGTGGAGTGTGGAGTGCGTGGAAGTGGAGTGGCGTGTGGAGTGGAGTGGAGTGTGGAGTGTGTGGAGTGTGGAGTGCGTGAAGTGGAGTGGCGTGTGGAGTGGGAGTGGAGTGTGGAGTGTGGAGTGTGGTGCGTGAGTGGAGTGTGTGGAGTGAGAGTGTGTTGCGTGAAGTGGAGTGGCGTGTGGAGTGGAGTGGAGTGGAGTGTGTGGAGTGTGGAGTGCGTGAAGTGGAGTGGCGTGTGGAGTGGAGTGGAGTGGAGTGGAGTGTGGAGTGCGTGAAGTGGAGTGGCGTGTGGAGTGGAGTGGAGTGGAGTGTGTGGAGTGTGGAGTGCGTGAAGTGGAGTGGCGTGTGGAGTGGAGTGGAGTGGAGTGTGTGGAGTGTGGAGTGCGTGAAGTGGAGTGGCGTGTGGAGTGGAGTGAGTGGAGTGTGTGTGGAGTGCGAGTGGCGTGGAAGTGGAGTGGAGTGTGTGGAGTGGAGTGTGGAGTGTGGAGTGCTTGAGTGTGAAGTGGAGTGGAGTGGAGTTGGAGAGTGGAGGCGTGAAGTGGAGTGGAGTGGAGTGGAGTGTGTGGAGTGTGGAGTGCGTAAGTGGAGTGGCGGTGTGGAGTGGAGTGGGAGTGGAGTGTGTGGAGAATGTGGAGTGCGTGAAGTGGAGTGGCGTGTGGAGTGGAGTGGAGTGGATGTGTGGAGTGCTGGAGTGCGTGAAGTGGAGTGGCGTGTGGAGTGGGAGTGGAGTGTGGAGTGTGTGTGGAGTGTGGAAATGTGGGAGTGCGTGGAGAAGTGGAGGCGTGTAGTGGAGTGGGAGTGGAGTGTTTGGAGTGTGGAGTGCGTGAAGTGGAGTGGCGTTGGAGTGGAGTGGAGTGGACTGTGTGGAGTGTGGCAAGTGCGTGAGTGGAGTGGGCGTGTGGAGTGATGGAGTGTGGAGTGTGGTGTAGGCGTGTGGAGTGCGTGAGTGGAGTGGCGTGTTGGAGTGGGAGTGGAGTGGAGTGTGTGGAGTGGCGGTGGAGTGGAGATGGAGTGTGGAGTGCGCGTGAAGTGGACAGTGGCGTGTTGGAGTGTGGAGTGGAGTGGAGTGGAGTGTGGAGTGCGTGAATGAGTGGCGTGTTGGATGGAGTGTGGAGTGTGTGGAGTGTGGAGTGCGTCGTGGAAGTGCGAGTGGCGGTGTGGAGTGGAGTGGAGTGTGTGGAAGTGCGTGAAGTGGAGTGGCCGTGTGGAGTGGAGTGGAGTGGAGTGTGTGGACGTGTGTGGAGAGTGCGTGAAGTGGAGTGGCGTGTGGAGTGGAGTGGAGTGGAGTGTGTGGAGTGTGGAGTGCGTGAAGTGGAGTGGCGTGTGAGAGTGGAGTGGAGTGTGGATGGAGTGCTGGAGTGTGTGGAGTGGCGTGGAGTGTGCTAGGTGGAGTTCGCGTGTGGAGTGGAGTGAGTGGATGTGTGGATGTGGAGTGCGTGGAGTCAAGTCGTGGCGTGGAGTGGAGTGGAGTGGAGTGGGAGTGGATGGAAGTGTGTGTGGAGTGTGTGCGTTTGAAGTGGAGTGGCGTGGCTGTCCTGTGGAGTGTGTGGAGTGTGGAAGTGCCGTGAACGTGCGTGGAGTGGCGGTGTGGAGTGGAGTGGCTGGAAGTGTGGAGTGCGTGAAGTGGCAGTGGCGTGTGGAGTCTGTGGACGTGGAGTGCAGTGGAGTGGCGTGTGGAGTGGAGTGGTATGCGTTTGGAGTGTTAGTGTGTGGAGTTTTGAAGTGGCAAGTGGAGTGGAGCTTGTGGAGTGTGGAGTGCGTGAAAGTGGATGTGGGTGTCGGAGTGGAGTGGATTGGGTGTTGTGTGTGGAGTGGCGTGAAGGGACGTGGAGTGTTTGTGGAGTTGGAGTGTGGTGGATGTGTGGAGTGTGAAGAAGGCGTGTGGAGTGGAGTGGAGTGGAGTGTGTGGAGTGTGGTGCGTGAAGTTGGAGTGGCGTGTGGAGTGGAGTGGAGAGTGTGTGGAGGTGTGGACGTGCGTGAAGTGGAGGTGCGTGTGAGTGGAGTGGAGTGTGGAGTGTGGTGAGTGTTGTGTGGAGTGCGTGAAGTGGAGTGGCGTGTGGAATGGAGTAGTGTGGAGTGTTGCGTGAAGTGGAGTGGCGTGTGGAGTGGAGTGGAGTGGAGTGTGTGGAGTGTGGAGTGCGTGAAGTGGAGTGGCTGCTGAGTGGAGTGGAGTGTGGAGTGTGTGCAGTGATGGAGTGGAGTGGAGAGATTGTGGAGTGCGTGAAGTGGAGTGGCGTGTGGAGTGGAGTGGAGTGGAGTGTGTGGAGTGTGGAGTCGTGAAGTGGAGTGGCGTGTGGAGTGGAGTGGAGTGGAGGTGTGTGTGTGGAGTGTGGAGTGCGTGGAAGTGGAGTGGCGTGTGGAGTGGAGTGGAAGTGGAGTGTGTGGAGTGTGGAGTGCGTGAAGTGGAGTGGCGTGGAAGTGTGAGTGGAGAGGCGTGTGGAGTGAAGTGGAGCTGGAGTGTGTGGAGGTGTGGAGTGTGAGTGGAGTGGCGTGGGAGTGGAGTGGAGAGTGTGGAGTGCGTGGAGAGTGGCGTGGAGTGGACGTGAGTGGAGTGTGGCGGAGTGCGTGAAGTGGAGTGGCGTGTGAAAAGTGGAGTGGAGTGTAGTGCTGAAGTGTGGCGTGTGGAGTTGGAGTGGATGTGTGGAGTGTGGATGCGTGAAGTGGAGTGCGTGTGGACTGTGGAGTGCGTGAAGTGGCGTGTGGAGTGGAGTGGAGTGTGGAGTGTGTGGAGTGGAGTGCGTGTGGAGTGGCGTAGTGGAGTCTGGAGTGCGTGAAGTGGAGTGCTGTGGAGTGGAGTGAGTGTGGACTGTGGTGGAGTGTGGAGTGCGTGAAGTGGAGTGGCGTGTGGAGTGGAGTGGAGTGGAGTGGTGGAGTGTGAGTTGCGTGAAGTGGAAGTCGCGTGTGGAGTGGAGTGGCGTGGAGTGTGTGGAGTGTGGAGTGTGAAGTGGAAGTGCGTGTGTGGAGTGAGTGGAGTGTGTGGAGTGTGGAGTGCGTGAAGTGAGAGTGGCGTGTGGAATGGAGTGGAGTGGAGTGTGGTGGGAGTTGTGGAGTGCGTGAAGTGGAGTGGGCGTGTGGAGTGGAGTGGAGTGGAGTGGTGTGGAGTGTGGAGTGCCGTGAAGTGGAGTTGGCGTGTGGAGTGGAGTGGAGTGTGGAGTGTGTGTGAGTGTGGAGTGCGTGAAGTGGAGTGGCGTGTGGAGTGGTGATGGAGTGTGGAGTGTGGAGTGCGTGAAGTGGAGTGGCGTGTGGAGTGGAGTTAGGAGTGTGTGGAGTGTGGAGTGCGTGAAGTGGAGTGGCGTGTGGAGTGGAGTGGTGGAGTGGTGTGTGGAGTGTGGAGTGCGGAAGTGGAGTGGCGTGTGGAGTGGAGTGGAGTGGAGTGTGGAGTGTGGAGTGCGTGAAGTGGAGTGGCTGTGGAGTGGAAGTGGCGTGGAGTGGAGTGTGTGGAGTGTGGAGTGCGTGAAAGTGGAGTGGCGTGTGGAGTGGAGTGGAGTGGAGTGTGTGGAGTGTGGAGTGCGTGAAAGTGGAGTGGCGTGTGGAGTGGGAGTGGGTGTGGAAGCGTGAAGTGGAGTGCGTGTGATGGAGTGGAGTGGTGTGAGTGTGAGTGGAAGTGGAGTGTGTGTGGAGTGTGGAGTGCGTGAAGTGGAGTGGCGTGTGGAGTGGAGTGGAGTGTGGAGTGAAGGAGTGTGGTGTGGAGTGCGTGATTTGGAGTGGAGTGCGTGGAGTTGGAGTGGGAGTGTGGAGTGTGGAGTGTGGAGTGTGGAGTGCGTGAAGTGGAAGTGGCGTGTGGAGTGGAGTGGAGTGGAGTGTGTGGAGTGTGGAGTGCGTGAAGTGGAGTGGCGTGTGGAGTGGAGTGGAGTGTGAGTGGAGTGTGTGGAGTGTGGAGTGCGTGAAGTGGAGTGGCGTGTGGAGTGGAGTGGAGTGGAGTGTGTGGAGTGTGGAGTGCGTGAGTGATGGAGTGGGAGTGGAGTGGAGTGAAGTGGTGTGGAGTGTGGAGTGCGTGAAGTGGAGTGGCGTGTGGAGTGGAGTGGAGTGTGGAGTGTGTGGAGTGTGGAGTGCGTGAAGTGGAGATGGGCGTGTGGAGTGGAGTGGAGTGAAGTGGAGTGGTGTGTGGAGTGTGAAGTGGCGTGAAGATGGAGTGGCGTGTGGAGTGGAGTGGAGTGGAGTGTGTGGAGTGTGGAGTGCGTGAAGTGGAGTGTGGCGTGGAGTGGAGTGGAGTGGAGTGGAGTGTGTGGAGTGTGGAGTGCGTGAAGTGGAGTGGCGTGTGGAGTGGAGTGGAGTGGAGTTGGAGTGCGTGAAGTGGAGTGTGGAGTGCGTGGAAGTGTGTGGAGTGGCGTGTGGAGTGGAGTGAAGTGTGGAGTGTGTGGAGTGTGGAGGTGCGTGAAGTGGAGTGGGCGTGTGGAGTGGAGTGGAAGTGGAGTGTGTGGAGTGTGGAGTGCGTGAAGTGGAGTGGCGTGTGGAGTGGAGTGGAGTGTGTGGAGTGTGTGGAGTGTGGAGTGCGTGAGTGGAGTGGAGTGGCGTGTGGAGTGGAGTGGAGTGGAGTGTGTGTGTGGAGTGCGTGAAGTGGAGTGCGTGTGCGTGAGTGTGGAGTGGAGTGGCGTGTGGAAGTGGAGTGGAGTGGAGTGTGTGGAGTGTGGAGTGCGTGAAGTGGAGTGGCGTGTGGAGTGGATGAGTGTGGAGTGTGTGGAGTGTGGAGTGCGTGAAGTGGAGTGGCGTGTGGAGTGGAGTGGAGTTTGGAGTGTGTGGAGTGTGGAGTGCGTGAAGTGGAGTGGCGTGTGGAGTGGAGTGGAGTGGAGTGTGTGGAGTGTGGAGTGCGTGAAGTGGAGTGGCGTGTGGAGTGGAGTGGAGTGGAGTGTGGTGGAGTGTGGAGTGCGTGAAGTGGAGTGGCGTGTGGAGTGGAGTGGAGTGGAGTGTGTGGAGTGTGGAGTGCGTGAAGTGGAGTGGCGTGTGGAGTGGAGTGGAGTGGAGTGTGTGGAGTGTGGAGTGCGTGAAGTGGAGTGGCGTGTGGAGTGGAGTGGAGTGTGGAGTGTGTGGAGTGTGGAGTGCGTGAAGTGGAGTGGCGTGTGGAGTGGAGTGGAGTGGAGTGTGTGGAGTGTGGAGTGCGTGAAGTGGAGGCGTGTGGAGTGGAGTGGAGTGGAGTGTGTGGAGTGTGGAGTGCGTGAAGTGGAGTGGCGTGTGGAGTGGAGTGGAGTGCGGAGTGGAGTGTGTGGAGTGTGGAGTGCGTGAAGTGGAGTGGCGTGTGGAGTGGAGTGGAGTGGAGTGTGTTGGAGTGTGGAGTGCGTGAAGTGGAGTGGCGTGTGGAGTGGGAGTGGAGTGGAGTGTGTGGAGTGTGGAGTGCGTGAAGTGGAGTGGCGTGTGGAGTGGAGTGGAGTGTGGAGTGTGTGGAGTGTGGAGTGCGTGGAAGTGGAAGTGGCGTGTGGAGTGGAGTGGAGTGTGGAGTGTGTGGAGTGTGGAGTGCGTGAAGTGGAGTGGCGTGTGGAGTGGAGTGGAGTGGAGTGTGTGTGGAGTGTGGAGTGCGTGAAGTGGAGTGGCGTGTGGAGTGGAGTGGAGTGTGGAGTGTGTGGAGTGTGGAGTGCGTGAAGTGGAGTGGCGTGTGGAGTGGAGTGGAGTGGAGTGTGTGGAGTGTGGAGTGCGTGAAGTGGAGTGGCGTGTGGAGTGGAGTGGAGTGGGAGTGTGTGGAGTGTGGAGTGCGTGAAGTGGAGTGGCGTGTGGGAGTGAGTGGAGTTGAAGTGGAGTGTGTGGCGTGTGGAGTGCGTGAAAGTGGAGTGGCGTGTGGAGTGGAGTGTGGAGTGTGTGGAGTGTGGAGTGCTTGAAGTGGAGTGGAGTGTGGAGTGCGTGAAGTGGAGTGGCGTGTGGAGTGGAGTGGAGTGGAGTGTGTGGAGTGTGGAGTGCGTGAAAGTGGAGGCGTGTGGAGTGGAGTGAAGTGGAGTGTGTGGAGTGTGGAGTGCGTGAAGTGGAGTGGCGTGTGTGGAGTGCGTGGAGTGTGGAGTGTGTGGAGTGTGGAGTGCGTGAAGTGGAGTGGCGTGTGGGAGTGGAGTGGAGTGTGTGGAGTGTGAGTGGAGTGGCGTGGAGTGAGTGTGTGGAGTGTGGAGTGCGTGAAGTGGAGTGGCGTGTGGAGTGGAGTGGAGTGGAGTGGAGTGTGTGGAGTGTGGAGTGCGTGAAGTGGAGTGGCGTGTGGAGTGGAGTGGAGTGGAGTGTGTGGAGTGTGGAGTGCGTGAAGTGGAGTGGCGTGTGGAGTGGAGTGGAGTGTGGAGTGTGTGTGGAGTGTGGAGTGCGTGAAGTGGAGTGGCGTGTGGAGTGGAGTGGAGTGGAGTGGAGTGTGTGGAGTGTGGAGTGTGAAGTGGAGTGGCGTGTGGAGTGGAGTGGAGTGGAGTGTGTGGAGTGTGGAGTGCGTGAAGTGGAGTGGCGTGTGGAGTGGAGTGGAGTGGAGTGTGTGGAGTGTGGAGTGCGTGAAGTGGAGGCGTGTGGAGTGGAGTGGAGTGGAGTAGTGTGGAGTGTGGAGTGCGTGAAGTGGAGTGGCGTGTGGAGTGGAGTGGAGTGGAGCGTGTGGAGTGTGGAGTGCGTGAAGTGGAGTGGCGTGTGGAGTGGAGTGGAGTGGAGTGGAGTGTGTGGAGTGTGGAGTGCGTGAAGTGGAGTGGCGTGTGCAAGTGGAGTGGATGTGGAGTGGTGTGGAGTGTGGGAGTGCGTGAAGTGGAGTGGCGTGTGGAGTGGAGTGTGGAGTGGAGTGTGTGGAGTGTGGAGTGCGTGAAGTGGGAGTGGCGTGTGAGTGAGAGGGAGTGGAGTGTGGAGTGTGTGGAGTGTGGAGTGCCCCGTGAAGTGGAGTGGCGTGTGGAGTGGAGTGGAGGTGTGGAGTGTGTGGAGTGTGGAGTGCGTGAAAGTGGAGTGGCGTGTGGAGTGGAGTGGAGTGGAGTGTGGAGTGTGTGGAGTGTGGAGTGCGTGAAGTGGAGGCGGTGTGGAGTGGAGTGGAGTGAGGAGTGTGTGGAGTGTGGAGTGCGTGGAGTGGAGTGTGGAGTGGCGTGTGGAGTGCGTGAAGTGGAGTGGCGTGGAGTGGAGTGGAGTGTGGAGTGCGTGTGGAGTGTGAAGTGGAGTGCGTGGGAGTGATGGAGTGTGGAGTGTGGAGTGCGTGTGGAGTGGAGTGGAGTGGAGTGTGTGGAGTGTGGAGTGCGTGAAGTGGAGTGGCGTGTGGAGTGGAGTGGAGTGGAGTGGAGTGGAGTGTGGAGTGGAGTGCGTGAAGTGCTGGAGTGGCGTGTGGAGTGGAGTGGAGTGGAGTGTGTGGAGTGTGGAGTGCGTGAAGTGGAGTGGCGTGTGGAGTGGAGTGGAGTGTGGAGTGTGTGGAGTGCGTGAAGTGGAGTGCGTGTGGAGTGGGGAGTGGAGTGGAGTGTGGAGTGCGTGGAGTGGGAGTGGAGTGTGGAGTGGAGTGGCGTGTGGAGTGGAGTGGAGTGTTGGAGTGTGGAGTGCGTGAAGTGGAGTGGCGTGTGGAGTGGAGTGGCGTGTGGAGTGTGTGGAGTGTGGAGTGCGTGAAGTGGAGTGGCGTGTGTGGAGTGGAGTGGAGTGGATGTGTGTGAGTGTGGAGTGCGTGAAGTGGAGTGGCATGTGTGGAGTGGAGTGGAGTGAGGAGTGGAGTGTGGAGTGGAGTGTGGAGTGCGGTGAAGTGGAGTGGCGTGTGGAGTGGATTGTGGAGTGACAGTGGAGTGGCGTGTGGGAGTGTGGAGTGCGTGATTGTGGAGTGGAGTGGCGTGTGGAGTGGAGTGGAGTGGAGTGTGTGGAGTGTGGAGTGCGTGAAGTGGGAGTGGCGTGTGTGGAGTGTGGAGTGTGGAGTGGAGTGTGTGGAGTGTGGAGATGCGTGAAGTGGAGTGGCGTGTGGAGTGGAGTGGAGTGTGGAGTGTGTGGAGTGTGGAGTGCGTGAAGTGGAGTGGCGTGTGGAGTGGAGTGGAGTGGAAGTGCGTGAAGTGGAGTGGAGTGGAGTGTGGAGTGTGTGGAGTGTGGAGTGCGTGAAGTGGAGTGGCGTGTGGAGTGGAGTGGAGTGGAGTGTGTGGAGTGTGGAGTGCGTGAAGTGGAGTGGCGTGTGGAGTGGAGTGGAGTGGACTGTGTGGAGTGTGGAGTGCGTGAAGTGGAGTGGCGTGTGGAGTGGAGTGGAGTGTGGAGTGTGTGGAGTGTGGAGTGCGTGAAGTGGAGTGGCGTGTGGAGTGGAGTGGAGTGTTGGAGTGTGTGGAGTGTGGAGTGCGTGAAGTGGAGTGGCGTGTGGAGTGGAGTGGAGTGGAGTGTGTGGAGTGTGGAGTGCGTGAAGTGGAGTGGCGTGTGGAGTGGAGTGGAGTGGAGTGTGTGGAGTGTGGAGTGCGTGAAGTGGAGTGGCGTGTGGAGTGGAGTGGAGTGGAGTGTGTGGAGTGTGGAGTGCGTGAAGTGGGAGTGGCGTGTGGAGTGGAGTGGAGTGGAGTGTGTGTGTGGAGTGTGGAGTGCGTGAAGTGGAGTGGCGTGTGGAGTGGAGTGGAGTGGAGTGTGTGGAGTGTGGAGTGCGTGAAGTGGGAGTGGCGTGTGGAGTGGAGTGGAGTGGAGTGGAGTGGGTGTGGAGTGGGAGTGGAGTGCGTGAAGTGGAGTGGCGTGTGGAGTGGCGTGTGGAGTGGAAGTGGAGTGTGTGGAGTGTGGAGTGCGTGAAGTGGAGTGGCGTGTGGAGTGGAGTGGAGTGTGGAGTGTGTGGAGTGTGGAGTGCGTGAAGTGGAGAGGCGTGTGGAGTGTGGAGTGGAGTGGAGTGGAGTGGAGTGGAGTGAGTGGAGTGTGGAGTGCGTGAAGTGGAGTGGGCGCGTGTGGAGTGGAGTGGAGTGGAGTGTGTGGAGTGTGGAGTGCGTGAAGTGGAGTGGCGTGTGTGGAAGTGGAGTGGAGTGTGTGGAGTGTGGAGTGCGTGTGGAAGTGCGTGAAGTGGAGTGGCGTGTGGAGTGGAGTGGGTGGAGTGGAGTGTGTGGAGTGTGGAGTGCGTGAAGTGGAGTGGCGTGTGGAGTGGAGTGGAGTGTGTGGAGTGTGGAGTGCGTGAAGTGGAGTGGCGTGTGGAGAGTGGAGTGGTGTGTGGAGTGTGGAGTGGGGTGTGGAGTGTGGTGGAGTGGAGTGCGTGAAGTGGAGTGGCGTGTGGAGTGGAGTGGAGTGTGGAGTGTGTGGAAAGTGTGTGTGGAGTGCGTGAAGTGGAGTGGCGTGTGGAGTGGAGAGTGGAGTGGAGTGTGTGGTAGTGGAGTGGAGTGTGGAGTGTGTGGAGGCGTGAAGTGGAGTGGGTGGAGTGTGGAGTGTGTGGAGTGTGGAGTGCGTGAAGTGGAGTGGCGTGTGGAGTGGAGTGGAGTGGAGTGTGTGGAGTGTGGAGTGCGTGAAAGTGGAGTGGCGTGTGGAGTGGAGTGGAGTGGAGTGTGGAGTGTGGAGTGCGTGAAAGTGGAGTGGCGTGTGGAGTGGAGTGGAGTTGTGGATGTGAGTGCGGAGTGGAGTGCGTGGAGTGGAGTGAGTGTGTGGTGTGGGTGTGAGTGTGTGCGTGAAGTGGAGTGGCGTGTGGAGTGGAGTGGAGTGTGTGGAGTGTGGAGTGCGTGAGTGAAGTGGAGTGCGTGTGGAGTGGGAGTGGAGTGGAGTGGAGTGTGTGGAGTGTGGAGTGGTGCGTGAAGTGGAGTGGGCGGTGTGGCGTGTGGAGTGGAGTGGAGTGTGGAGTGCGGAGTGTGGAGTGCGTGAAAGTGGAGTGGGCGAAGTGGAGTGGAGTGTGGAGTGTGTGGAGTGTGGAGTGCGTGAAGTGGAGTGGGCGTGTGGAGTGGAGTGGGAGTGGAGTGGTGTGGAGTGTGGAGTGCGTGAAGTGGAGTGGCGCGAAGTGGAGTGGAGTGGAAGTGTGGAGTGTGTGGAGTGTGGAAGTGCGTGAAGTGGAGTGGCGTGTGGAGTGGAGTGGAGTGTGGAGTGTGTGGAGTGTGGAGTGCGTGAAGTGGCGTGGAGTGGAGTGCGTGAAGTTGGAGTGGCGTGTGGAAGTGCGTGAAGTGGAGCGTGTGGAGTGGAGTGGAGTGTGTGGAGTGTGGAGTGCGTGAAGTGGAGTGGCGTAGTGTGGAGGGTGGAAGTGTGGAGTGTGGAGTGAGAGTGGAGTGCGTGGAGTGTGGAGTGGCGTGGAGTGTGGAGTGGAGTGCGTGGAGTGTGTGGAGTGTGGAGTGCGTGAAGTGGAGTGGCGTGTGGAGTAGTGGAGTGGAGTGGAGTGTGTGGAGTGTGGAGTGCGTGAAGTTGGAGTGGCGTCGTGGCGTGAAGTGGAGTGGAGGTGTGGAGTGTGGAGTGCGTGAAGTGGAGTGGCGTGTGGAGGTGGATGGAGTGTGTGGAGTGTGGAGTGCGTGAAGGGAGTGGCGTTTGGAGTGGAGTGGAGTAGAGTGTGGAGTGCGTGAGTGGAGTGGAGTGGGAGGGTGTGGAGTGAGTGTGGAGTGCGTGAAGTGGAGTGGCGTGTGGAGTGGAGTGGAGTGGAGTGTGTGGAGTGTGGAGTGCGTGAAGTGGAGTGGCTGTGGACGTGCGGATTGTGTGGAGTGGGAGTGTGTGGCGAGTGTGGAGTGCGTGAGTGGAGTGGAAGTGTCGTGGAGTGAGTGGAGTGCGTGAAGTGGAGTGGCCGTGTGGAGTGCGAGTGGGTGGATGGAGTGTGTGGAGTGTGGAGGTGCGTCGAAGTGGAGTGGCGTGTGGAGTGGAGTGGAAGTGTGGAGTGTGTGGAGTGTGGAGTGCGTGGAGTGATGGATTGTGGAGTGGAGTGCTGGAGTTGTGGAGTGGAGTGTGGAGGCGTGTGGAGTGGAGTGGAGTGCGTGGAGTGGAGTGTCTCCGGTGCCTAGTGGTTGTGTGTGAGTGTGGAGTTGTGGTTCTAGTGGCGTGTGGATCAGGGAGTGGAAGTGGGAGTCTGAATGTGGAGTGCTGCTTACGTCAACTCCGTGTGTGGAGTGGAGTGGAGTGGAGTGTGTGTGGAGTGACGTGGAGTGCATGGCGTGTGGAGTTTGGATGGCAGAGTGGGGTGAAGTGGAGTGTGGAGGAGCTGTGAAGTGGAGTGGAGGCGTGTGCGTGCTGGCCGTGGCTGTAGTGGAGTGAAGAGGTGGAGTGCAGGTGAGTGGTGTGTTGTGGAGTGCGTGAGTGGGTGTTTGGAGTGTGAGTGGGCAGTCGGAGTGGAGTTGGTGGAGTGGAGTTGTGGAGTGTGAGTGTTGTGGCGGAGTTGTGGACTTGTGGAGTGTGGAATGCCGTGAAGTGGAGGGCGGAGTCGGAGTGTGCGAGTGTGTGGAGTGCGTGTGGCAGTGGAGTATGGAGTGGTGAATTTGGAGTGGCGTGAGTGGAGTGAGTGGCGTGGAGTCGCGCGTGTTGGAGTTGGCGAGTGTGGACGTGCTGTGGCAAGTGTGGAGTGCGTGAATCGGCCCAGCCACTCATCCGTGGAGGTGGCGTGTGTCGAGTGGAGGCTGGAGTGCGTGATCTCACTTGTTGTGGAGTGTGTGCTGAGTGTGGAGTGTCGTGAAGTGGGAGTTGGCGTGCTGTGGAGTAGTGGAGTGGACGTGTGATGGAGTGTGGAGTGCCGTGAAGTGAGTGCGCGAGTGGATGGAGTGGATGGCCAGTGTGTGAAGTTGATTGGCGTGTGAGTGGGAGTGGAGTGGAGTGTGTGGAGTTGTGGGTTGCGTGTGGAGTGGATGGAGTGGGAGTGTGTGGAGTGTGGGAGTGCGTGAAGTGAGTGGCGTGTGGAGTGCGGAGTGGAGTTTGGCGTGTGGGTGGGACGTGGAGTGGAGTGGGTGTGGGAGTGTGGAAGTGCGTGAAGTTGGAAGTCGAAGTGGATCGGCGGTGGAGTGTGAAGTGGAGCTGAAGTGTGGAGTGTGTGCGTGAAAGTGGAGTGGCGTGTGAGTGGAGTGGTGGCGTGAAGTGGAGTGGCGGTGGAGTGGAGTGAAGTGTGGAGTGTGTGGAGTTGTGTGGGAGTGGAGTGGCGTGTGGAGTGGGTGGAGTGTGGAGTGTGTGGAGTGTTGTGGAGTGTGGAGTGCGTGAAGTGGAGGTGCGTGCGGAGTGGAGTGGAAGCGTGTGGGGGTGAGTGCGTGGAATTTGGAGTGGCGGTGGAGTGGAGTGGAGTGGAGTGTGTGGAGGTGTGAGTGGAGTGGAGTGGAGCGGATTGTGGGTGTGTGTCGAGTGTGGAGTGGGCGGGGCGGAAGTGGAGTGGCGTGTGGAGTTGTGGAGTGGAGTGTGTGGGAGTGTGGAGTGCGTGAAGTGGAGGTGGCGTGTGAGGTGGCGTGGAGTGTGGTGGGCTGTGGAGTGTGGGAAGTGGAGTGGGGTGTGGAGCGGAGTGGAGTGGAGTGGTGTGGAGTGTGGAGTGTGTAAAGTGAGTGGTGTGTGGAGTGGCGGATTGTGGAGTGGTATGTGGAGTGTGGAGTGCGGTGGAAGTGGTAGTGGCGTGTGGAGTGGAGTGGGAGCTGGTGTGGGAAGTGGTGGAGTGCGTGACAGTGGAGTGCGTGTGAAGTGCGTGAAGTGGAGTGGAGTGTGTGGAGTGAGTGGGAGTGTGGAGTGGGTGAGTGGAGTGGGTGTGGTGTGTGGAGTGCGGAGTGGAGAGGAGCGTGGGAGGTTTTTAGAGTGGGGAGTGGTATGTGTGTGTGTGATACCTCCCAACCCAAGCACCACCCAAAAACAATACCACACCCACCCGCACCCGCACAGTCCCTACAGGTTACAGTTCTTGAACGACCGACTCGCAAATGCATTGTTCCACCCTGTGTGTGCCGTGTGTGTGATCCCCTCCCCCCCACACCCAAAACACTACCACACGCCCACCCAAGTGCCTACCAGCGTTAGAGCTTTTGAACACCCGACCTCCCATGCGAGTCCCACCGGTGGCATTCGTATATGAGAATGTCCATGAGTGGCAAGGCCCAAAGCTGGGGCGGGTGGATCGATACGCACGTACCATATGTGAGCTTTGTTAGGGAATGATTTAGGGGGTCGGTACGAGCACGCAAGTCACACAAAAAAGCCTCCCGACCCTCACCCACACACACACAAAAACCACGATCTGCGACGGGTTACCTATGTGAGTTTGTTAGGGACCAGTTCTCACGCTACCCCCACCCCCCACACACCACACTAAAACACACGCAAGAACAAAAAAAAGCTCCCACCACCACACACACCCCACACCACCACACACACACACGCACGCGGCAACACAAACAAGCCTCCCACCCCACCCACCACCCACCACAACACACACACAAACACGACACACGACGCAAAAAAAGCTCCCACCCCCACCCAACACCCACCCACTACACACACAACCACCACGACTGCACACAAAAAAGCTCCCACCCCCACCCACGCACCACCCACAAACACACACACACAAACACACACGCACGCACACAAAAAGCCTCCACCACGACCACACAACACACACACAAACAGATCTGCACGTAACACATATGGTGAGCTTTGTTTAGGGAATGGGATTAGGGGTCGGCAACATGAAGATCATGACGTATCATGTCATCGATATGTATCATGTCATCATATGATATCTTGTCATCACATCGATATATGTCATGCATATGAATATCATGTATCATATGATATCATGCCCATCATAGTGATATCCGTGTCATCGAAATGATGCCGCGGTCGTGACTAGGTAACTTTGGCCTGGGGATCAATTCAATATGATATTCATCATATGAATTTTTTGTATATATCATATGAATATCATTCTCGCTGTCTTTGGTCAGCATTCAATGATGTACTATTCTTCTCTTTGGTCAGCATCATATTTATATTCTCATCTTTGGTCGCATCATATGATATCATTCTACGCTCTTTGGTCAGCATCATATGATATCATTCTCGCTTTGGTCAGCATCAATATGATATCATTCCATCTTTGGTCAGCATATATGATATCATTTCTCCCGTCTTTGTCAGCATCAATATGATATCATTCTCGTCTTTGGTCAGCATCATATCATATCATCTCGTCTTTGGTCAGCATCATTCATATCATTTCTCGTCTTTGGTTCAGCATCATATCATATAAAATCATTCCTCGCTTTGATCAAGCATATATGATTTGCCGTTCCTAAATTAAATCATCATAATGATTATATGTTACAGTAAATATGCGGAGAATATTAATGAATATAAGTAAAATATGCGGAGAATTTTATAATATAGTAATATGCAGGAGAATATTATAATAATATAAGTAATATCAGGAGAATAGTTATATAATATAAGTAAATTATGCAGGAGGAATATTATAGAATATAAGTAAGATATGCCCAGGAGAATATTTATAATATAAGTAATATGCCAGGAGATATTTATATATATAAGTAAATATGCAGGAGACATATTATAGGAATATATAGTAATATGCAGGATTATATTGTATAATATAGTAAATATGCAGGAGATATTATAGAATATAAGTTAAATATGCAGGATTTATATTATATTATATACAGTAAATATGCAGGGAGGAATATTGATTAATATAAGTAAATATGCAGGATTATAATTATTATAGATATAAGTAAATTGCAGGAGAATATCTTATATAATTATAAGTAAATATGCGCAGGAGAATATTATATAATATAAGTAATATGCCAGAGATTTAATTATTAGAATATAGAAATAATAAATCTGGGATCTGGGGCAGGTCGCTATCGCTGCACATGTAACGTTTGTTAGTGGAAATGAAGAGTAAAAATCAACATGTAAAACAATACTATAACTATACTATACTCTATAAAATTATATTATACGCTCTTCCATACATAACCATACATACATGCCATAGCCGATTTACATAGCATACATACATACATACCATCACTATACTACTATACCATACATGACCTACATAACCATACATACATACATATCATAAACCCATACCATAACTATACTATACAATACTTAGCTATATATACTACTATACCTACCATACGCATACGATACAATACGATACGATGCATACGATTACGGTACGCGATACGCATAGATACTAACTATACTATATATCTATACCTATACGCATAGCCAGCATAAAGCCATACCATACCATAACATACATTAACATACATAGCATAATCTCACATACATACATACATATACATGCATACATCCTAACATACGATACATAGCGGATATGCATACCACTAACCGATAACCATCACATAGCGCATCATAACGCATACGGTACATAACCATCATAAGATTCATACCCTACCATACATACCATATCCATACATACATAACCATATGTACATACTATAACGGTAGATACCGATAACATACCATACATACTATAGACATACCATAGCATACATACCATACATACATACCATCACCTATAATATATATAACTATACTATAACTACATATACCATACCATCATACATACCCATACTATACTATACTGTCTATGCTATTACTAAATACAATAGCTATACTATAGCTATACCATACCATACATATACCATTAACCATACGCATACCATAGATATACATACAAGTTACATAAACCATACATCATACATAATCGATACTATAACTATAATATATATTATACTATACTATAGCTATCTATCTATACTATACTAACTATAACTTACTAACACATACCATATTATAGACTATACTATATATACTATAATATACATACCATCCATACCATACCATACATAACATATCATACATACATCACATAAACCGCCTACATATCAGTGCATACATATACATACATACGATATCAAACCATACTGAATACATACATACATACCATACCATACCATACATACATACCATACCATACCATACATACATAATCGCATACATACCATAACATACATTCATACCATACATCCTTCACATATACGATACATACATACATATACCATACGATACATAATACCATACCATACAATACTAATACTATATACTATACTATACTATACTATACTATATATTACTTACTATAACTATACTATAGCCATGAACCATACTAATAACTATACTATACTATACTATCTATACTCTTATACTATAATTACTTATCTATACTATTATAACTAATACTATCTATACTATACTATACTATACTATACCTATACTATACTATACTATACGTATCACTATACTATCTATACAGACTATACTATACTTATACTATGCACATGTAATGTTTATTGGAAGGATGTGAAGGGTATAAAATAACATACACTATAATATACATATATGTAATATAATATAATATAATATATATAATATAATTAATATTATAATAATATATATACATATAATATAATATAATAATAATATCTATCATTCATAATTCAATATCATACAATACTATATATATATTTCATAAGTGCAGAAGTCGTAAAAACGCGCCCTAAGTTTGAATACTATTGTGCACCAAGGTACCACTGACTCAACTGCTTCGGAGATTGATTTCTGAGTAGATCATACTGGTCCGCAAATGCGTCAGTAGGGGCACTAAATTCTGGTTCGGATCCGGATCTGGCCGCGAGCAGCCCAGTCGGGAGGCTGATGGCAGTACACGAGTGTACAAAAAAGTTGGGGGCACTTTCTAACCTAGATTCGGAGGTAGGGATCGCTGCGATGCTAAACTTCGAATGAAGTTTCTGCGGGGAGCGAAAGGTTATCGAACCCTACCACAGGTGGAAGCTGCGCTTCGCCTCGGCTGCGAATTTACTGTAATAGGCAGTAAACTGAAAATTCACCTCTTCGTCCTTAGTCCCAATTCACTCCAAACTTGAGATTTACCCCATTCCCGCATACACTCTAATTCACGATGTGGATGTTTAAATAAGATGAAAACACAAAACTTGTTATTTATTTATTTGATAAGTTGTGATCTGAAATTTGAATTTTGAAAATCGTTTTTTGTAGTTGTTTTCTATGCTATCAATCGAAAACTGGAACTCAGAATGATGCACTGGAGCACCTACGCAGTACAATGCAACCATGAGTTAGGACGAAATGTAAAATATATGTGATTTTTGGCTCTGGGTATACAGCCGTACCGACTGTACGCTACATCCACACCTGCATCACCATGAATTGTAAAGGAAGGTGTGGAGGCTATAGGATACTTACTTTTTATTTTTCATGAAATTTGTTTTGAGGCGTCTGATGGACCTTGGGTCATTTATGAAAAAGTGACCAACTTAGGGAAGCCGCATAGTTTAAGATTTTGGCATGTTTCACGTTGAACCAGCAATTGAGCAACCAAATTTGCAGTATTTATATCTGAAAAGATGTGGATGGGCACTTATTGGAAAAAACATTTTTGGTTTTGATTAGGGCATAGGCTCATCATTGTATCACTAGGGTCTGACTTTAGGCACCTATGGAGATATATAATACAATATAGATGTTACATGACGTTAATAATTAATCTATATGTATGCAAAAATATTCGTCTTTTGGACGTGAGGCAATAAACCCAAACTAAAACCTAAAACCGTTTGGACGCGGAGGCATAGGATAAAACCATGCGATTTAATGCTCACCAAGACTTAGGCACTATGGAATAATATTAATATAATATAATATAATTTATGATTAATTAATATAATATAATATAATAATATAATATAATATAATATAATATAATCATAATTAATATAATATAATATAATATAATATAATTAATCAATATAATATAAATATATAAATATAATATAATATCAATCTATATATATAAGAATCATGGTCGTGGTCGCGGTAGCGGTCGTGGTCGTGATGGTGTCATAAATCGGTAACCAGTGCATGGGGCGTGCGAAAGTAGTAACCCGACTTGCCAACCGACCTTTCCGCCAAACCCTGGTAACTCGCCACCGCTCAGCGAAAATTTTCAAATACGAAACTGCAGATGCGCAAAGCTAGCGGTCGCCGAGCTCATTTCATTTCCTATTTGCCTCATATAAGATGCAAGCAATTTAATCAGATGATCTCTTCATTGCTGCCTCTGGCTTTGCATGGTGCGTCGAATAATGTTTCAGTTCATTGCTTCTTCACGGAGATGCGACCAATGTGCTGCAACGGTCCTAATGGAAGGAGGGGGCACAACAGGCGCCAGCCAGCGCTCAAGCGAGCTTGGCAAACTGGACGAGGCTGGCAGAGCAACAAGAGTGACGTTGTGGCAAGCTGCCGACTCCAAGGAGTTACGCCAGGCTCATAATCAAGCGGACCGTGACACCGCGATCCCATGCTTCAGGAATGAACGCGAAGCTGCTCTTGACGAAGCCAGGCGTGAAGACTTTCTTTCCACGCTCATGGAGGTTAGCGCAGACTCATAATCAAGAGATCTTCAGATATCATGGCTTTTTTTTCCGCCTGCGAGCGTTCGCCACGTTCATCTCACGCATGCACACTTTCGCCATGGCATCGCATCGCTTCATCTGGGTTGGCTGTTGTTTGAGATAAATTCGACTTTGTTCAGATGCTCACGGCATTCGTCCTCTGCACACTCATCATCATATCTGCTTTGCACTCTCATCCCATACTTGAAAGGCTTCTTTTCGTTGTATCAAATATCGTGAATACGATTTGTGCGTTCCAAGGTTATCGCGAGCATCAACTGGGGCACTGACGAGAAGATGGAACTGCAGTTTGCAGCTTTGATTGCACCTGGTCCGGTGTATCGGGGTGATGGGGATCTTTGAGCGTTCCCAAGTTGTTGGTTCTGCACTTTCCCCCTTTCTGGCAAAGATTAAATCCCGAGGCGGAGTGAAGGGTATAGTAGGGAGGGGGAGAAGTGTGTGTGCGTTTGGTGGGTTGGTTTATAATATAAACATAATTAATATACTATACATTATAATAATAATACAATATAAGTATATAATAAAGGTTTCCGGAGCTGTGGCGCAGGGTAGCGCTCTGCACATGTATGTAACAAGTGAGGTTTGTTAGGGTTGAATACAAAATATAATAATAAATAATTAAATAAATAAATAATAATAAATAATAAATAGTCGCTTATTACAACAGGTGTGAGGTTTAGGGGACGCTTAAAATTTGTTTGGGAGTCGGATATGAAAAGTATAAATACATATTTTTATATTTTTTATAATTAATATAATATAATATAACTATAATATAATATAATCTAATATAATTAATTTTAAAAGTAAATTTAAATGCCAAAGCTGGGGCGCAGGTTGGAGATTCTTGCATGTGTAAGATTTGGTTAGTTTGTGTTGTTCGGAAAGTTCAAGGCAGCGTGCTGCGACGCTAAAAATGGCGGAGAGTGATCGGGGAGGAGTGACAGGTGGCGAACGGAGCGAGTTAGTTACGAGCGTTGGTGAAGTGGCAGGCTTCATGCACGGTCAGCATGGGATGGATGGTAAACGGAAAATGGGGTAAGACTGGGGATCCCGGCCCAGAGAGGGGGGGTCTGCAAAAAGTTACGTAATGAATGCAAAATTTTAACGCTTCGAAGATTTCACAGTATTTTGAGGGGGTTTTTATACTTTCACGTTTCTTTTAAATTTCACGTTTTTTTCCAGAGGAAATAATTTGGACGTTCACATTTCACGCTTAAATTTTAATAAATCCTTTAAATGTTTACCTTTAACATGATACTTTGATTGCATTGCCGTGTTAATTAAATCACATACAGAACTTTGTGATAATTGGTGTCCGGTATCATGAGTGAGGTTTAGGTAGTAGTGTTCATACTATTACTCGGTAGCTGTAACAATTGTATCGGGGTATATGGTTTATAGGGTCTGCAAGTAGGGTAGTATTTGGAGATCAACTCATTTGATTACTAAATTTCCTGCTCCAGTTGTTATTTGAGTTTAGGACCTGCCAATTAAGGGCCATCCCATGAACAGAGCAAAGTTTCTGTATTGCTCATTATATCTAATATCGCCTGAAACTGATTTCACGGTTTTTTCGACGCGTATATATTTATAGCTCGATTTCAGGTTGCTCCGTGAAATTAAAGGCGTTAAATTTTTGCTGTCAGTAAACGGTATGAAAGGTTTGTTGGAGATATGAATGAATGAAGAGTAAAAAATCAAAAAATAGATACGAATAGAATAGAATAATATATATAAATAATATAATAATAATATAATATAATTAATTAATGTAATATAATTAATATAATATAATATAATATAATATAATGATATAGGGGGGAAGGCGGTGGTGGTGGTGTGGTGGTGTGGTGTTGAGGGCAGGTGTTGTTTTGTTGTTGGTGGTGGTGGTTGTGGTGGTGTGGTTCGAGGGCGGTTGTTGGTGGTGACCGAGTGGTTGTGGTGGTGGTGGTTGGTGGTTGGTGGGAGTGGTGGTGGTGGGTGGCGGGTGGTGGCGAGTGGTGGTGTGGTCGGTGGTGGTGGTGGTGTGGTGGTGGTGGTGGAATTGGTTGTTGGAGGGGTGGTGGCAAGGTGGTGGCGGCGGTGGGGATGGGTGGTGGCGGGCAGGGTGGAGGGTGGTGGGTGATGGGGTGGGCGGTGGCGGCGGTAGTGGTTGTGGTGGTGGTGGTGGTGGTGGTGGTGGTGGTGGTGGTGGAAGTCGAGTGGTGGAAGTGGTTGGGGGTGGTGGAGGGAGGTGGGTGGTGGTGGGCGGGGTGGTGGTGGTGGTGGCTGGGTGGTGGGTGGTGACGGTGGAAGTGGGTGGTGGAAGTGGTGGCCTTGGTGGTGGCAGGAGGTGGGTGGTGGTGGGGCGGGTGGTGGTGGTGGTGGGTG
>JAJSRW010002015.1:0-26801 GCA_022414725.1 Microglena sp. YARC | reverse complement strand
AGATTAGTATTACTCCTCGGGCCAGAAAAGGAGACCTCTAAGCCGAGAGCCTGAAAGGCCTCTATAAAGGGGACGTAATAGAGAGTTATATCTAGGACCAGTACCACCAAGCCATCTATCTACTTTTAAGGGGCTTGGGTAAATACTTGGCTTTATCGCTAAAATTCTATGCTCTCACCCATAACACCCCCCCCTAATAAGGAGGGGAGTTATGAGTATAGAGGGTTGGAGGGGAGGTGTCTGTTTACAGGTTCTATGGGCAAAGATATTATAGTCAGGGGAGCATTCAAGCCGCCCCCCATTGGGACCACCAGGGCGGGTTAATAGCTAAAGCTAATTAGGGTACCCCCCAAAGAGGTCCCATAATCATAATAAGAAGGAGGGTAATAAGCACGAGATGTCAATACGGGTGGCTTAAATATAAATATGGGTACTTTATATATAAAGGCGTATTTTTATCGTACTCTTATTAAAATATAAAAATAAAAAGGTGTCATTTAACCCATTAATACCCCCCCTAACTAAGAAAAGGGGGTATTGAAGGGGTTAGGGTAGGATAAGGACGACTTCTATTTAATATTTAGGGCATTGGGCGGGCGAGGGGTTAAAAGGAAGGGAGCTAACTTATAGAAGTTAGAAAATTATTTAATAATTGAACTAACAACACTGACCTACTGTGCGACCCACCTTCACGGAATTGCAACAACGCATTCCCTTTTTCAATAGAATTGGTTATTACTCAACTCATAGTCGATCACCTGGATAGATATTATTAAATGTTTCCTTTCAGCACAAAGAGGTATATTCGATGTGTGAGATAGATACCTTTACAAGTAACATCAGTGTCGAACGAGAATGTGGAGTATAACCCATGGACTGAGTGACGACCACTATTTATTTTTTGCAATATATACTTGACCTTCAAATTTAGTATGAGGAGTAATTGTTCCTGGTTTTTTGCAATATACACATAACACGTTCAATATCTTTTTTTTGGATACCACGAAGTAAAACACCAATCGTTATCTCCTGCCAATTGTTTCTTCTAAACTTTTTTTTTGGAACATTTCAAAGTTCCAGTACAGACAGAAGTTAGCATGTTATATAAAACCAATACTTCAATCGTTTTCTTCCTGATTTATTAATGTAACCACGTTCAACACACCAAGTTGACTACTGTAGATTAGTAATTGATAAAACGTCCTCAACACTGCAAGTAAAGACAAGGTTTCTCGTTTTACGTTCTGGTGTTGGAATATATTCATTTAACTTTCTCCATTAAACGTAAGAATTTCATCAACCCATTTATTCTCAACCACGTTTTCGTTTTTTGGGTTTTCAATTAAAGTTTCTAATTGCTATAATTGCAAGAACCTAATAACAATAGGAATTTCTATCACCGGGAATTCATATTTGTCTAATGTTTTCCGAACTTTTCTAATTCAACTAATTCTAATATTCTGGGTCATCTACTTGGTCTTTTTTGTTTAAGAAACACCATGTTAGGTATTAACACCTACTTGTTTAGCTAATAAAATGGGTTTCTTTGTCTGTGGCAATGGATCCATCAGCACTGAAACAACTAAAATAGCTCCGTCCCATTTGTGCAGCACCTGTAATCATGTTTTTACGTAATCGCGCTGACCTGGGCAGTCACGTGTGCATAGTGACGGTTTTTTGTTCATATTCTAACGTGAGAGGTATTAATAGTAAATAGCCACGTGCTTTTCCTTCAGGAGCAAGTCAATTTCATCATTTTCTTACGCGCCACCCATTCCACGAATGCTGCAGCTAAAGTCATTGAATTGCTGCTGTAAGAGTTGTTTAACCGGGTCAACGTGAGCCAATTGTCCCATATTTACTGTAGGTTTTTTTTTTCGTTCAAATTTAGCTCTTGCCATATTTTACATTTTTTAATAAGAAGTTTTTCTATAGTTAGGTTAAGGGCAAAGCCTCATACCTCCAAACACACTCAATAGCCTGGTACCCCCCTCACCCTTTATATCATATCCCCCCCCCACAATAAGAAAGGGCCACTGCCCCATAGGGCCAGGTTCAGCCCTTGGGGCATAGCCCTAACCTCACCCCCCAGGGGGTAAGGCTGAACCCTGCCTATGGCATTGCCCCTTTAGGGTAACCCTAAAGGGCCTGAGGGGGGGTATATGGGTGAAGACAGGATTCTCGTGGAGGGCTATAGGCATTGGCCCCGGAGTGGGTCTACCTCCTAAAAGGGCCATAGGGGGACCAGGCTCTTAAGAGGGAGAAGCACTTAGATATTTTAGCTATTCAATATATATCTTTTAAAAGAAGCTCTCCAGAGAAACAACCCCCCCCCCTTCTTATTAGGGGGGGGGTATAAAGGGGTAAATGGTAAAAGAAAGGCGCAAGCGCAAGAAATTTAGGCATATTTAACCCTTAATACCCCCCCTAACTAAAAAAGGGGGGTGGTATGGGGTTAGGGAGGGGTTTAATTCCTCATGGGGGTTGGGGCACAGAGAGTGTTTAGAGGGGTAACAGCTAAAGCTATACTTTAATTAGTATAAATATACTATACATTAATTGTCTTAAAAAGTGTTAAAAAGGTGACCGTGGTCTATAAAGTATACATTAGGCACTACTGACCCGAATATTGATATGGCCTGTATACGATTATTTTGGGGAAGGTTAAAGTTTATTAACTTCCTTTTAAGGGGGAAGTTTCAGCGCCCCCTTTAAAAAGTCAAAATAATAATGTTTTAATACTATAATTACTAATATATAATAAACCTAGTTTTTCTGAAAAATAATATTTAAAATTACCCCCAGGGGAATTTCGAATCCCGTCCTCCCTCCCGTGAAAGGAGGTGTCCCTAGTCTCTAGAAGATTGGGGCTAAATCAAAGACCACTTTATAAATATTGTCTTTACCAATAAAAAAATTTAAAAAACATGTCCTTTATGTTTCCGTTATAGCCCAAACAGAAGCTGACATCTACAGAGCAGCCGCATTTAAGCCTTTAATAGTAAAACTATCATACCATAAAAAAAAAGGGAGCATAGCTTTAATTATAAAGCTAAGTCAGGGTGGCTGCGTGTAGCTTGCATAACACTCTCTCAAATATGGTCCTACGTAAAATAGCGTTGCCAATGCATCTTTAGGGCATATTCCTTCAAGGGTTTTTTAGAGATCCATATTTCCCCTTTGGGGCTCGGCCTCAACCCCTTTTATAATGGAGGGTAATCCTCCCATTTATAAAGGGCTAAGGGGCCCTAGGATGAGAGGCACTTTGGCTCTCAATATATGGTTCAAAAAATGGGCCCATTCTCCCTCTAATTAAATACAGGGAAACTACCCCAGTTGTCTCCCTTTAGGTTATCTTGCAAAAGGGGTTAGGGTTGGGCCTATTTTTTTGTGACCAATATTTAAACCTCCAATTATAATTAGTGTGGGCTTCCTATATTTCCCCTCTATTTAGATTCTCCTATATGGGCCATCTCGGCCTGTCTTCATTCTCTTCCCTGGTGAGGGGCCTTAGGGCTCGGCCTCCCTTTTTATTAATGGGGGCCTTGAATAGCATTAGATGATCTACATTGGAACCCTGTACCACACCTCCTTTTAAAAAAACTCTCTTCCATTATTTCATTAGGGGGGCCTTCTCCCTCTTTGAGAGAGCATGGAGGAATTATTGCGGGGTTTAAAGCATGGATTATCGCTAAAGCTATAAATGGTGAACGACGGGGTTCGAACCCTGCGCATATTGGAGTCAAGCAATCCAATGCTCTTACCAACTTGGCTCACGCCACAGTAACCTTATAGCACTTCATATTTTTTTTTTGGTTTCCAAATGGTTGGGGTGAGTGGGATCTATATCTTCTATTCTCAAGTATTTATTTATAGTTTATTATGAAAGCTTTATGGGCCATAAAACAACTTTTAAGTTTATATAAAATTAAACAAATTAACAATTCAAATGTAAACTTTTATTACGTTGTTATTCCATAATAGCTAAGCCATATTACCCTTAATATAATACTTCACCTCGCGATATTTTCTACCCCCCCCTTCCTATTCTCTAACTCCTCTATGGTATACCCCTAAGGCAGCTCACCCCATTAGGGTGGTGAGTGGCGAACCCTTTAGGGCCACCCCAGAAAATGCCCTATAGGCAGTAACCCTTTAGGGTAGGGGGGCCTCAAAACTGAGGTTTAATTAACCCCATAAACAGTTTGATTAACTGCTCCGGCTTACTCGGGTCTAATGCCCCCTTATAACCTCAAGGCTACTGGTCTATGCCCCCCTTAGAACCCCACGCTACTGGGTCTTATGCCCCCTTAGAACCCCGGCTTACTGGGTCTATGCCCCCCTTAAAACCTCCGGCTACTGGGTCATGCCCCTTAGAACCTTTTTAAGGGGTTTGTTTTTTTCTGGGAGAGGAGGTTGATTAAAGAGTTGAAGGTTAAAGTATATTTAAGTGCCTTCCTCTGAAATATGGTTCTAAAAGGCCTTTTAGCCAATGCTCTTAAGGGTCTTTTCTTTTTCAGAAACCATCAGTGCTCTCTCAAATATGGTCGACAAAAAATGGGCCACCCCTTTAACCCAGGGGGTAAGGGGTGGGCCCATTCTTTTTTGTGATCCAGATATTGAAAGAGAGCCTTGATGGTTACGACAAAAATCTATGATTTTTGTGACCATATTTGAGAGGCGTGTTTAATTAATCCACTAAATTAGTCTATGGACGCATTGAAGTACTGGTTTCGTCATACACGGTCAATACCTTTTTCAAAACAGCCGCAGCAGCCACGAGCAGTCCCTGCATGCCCATAAGTGGCCGGGATAAGGAAGAAGAAACCTAAAAATGAAGTGAGAACAAGCTCACCAAACTACGGTGATACAAAGTTAACCCAACCGCGTTTAAATTTTCATAGCTTACAACCCCTACAAGAGTTTATGAACCTAGTGGGACATCGAGTCCATGTACTCAGCGGCACGACACGTTTCTTCCATGGTTAATGTCATTTTTAATTTGTTTAGGTCCTAAACCGTTTGGTCCACTAAAGTTCAACCATGGTCCACGCAATCCCAGAAACGCATTGTTTAACAACCACCAAAAATGATTTTCACCTCAGTAGGTGAACGCATTAGGTTATTTACTCTAGACCTGTTGGTACCTTGTGCAGATGCAACGTTAGCACCTAAACGTTGGTCACTGAATAAGAAAGTAATGGCTTGGAGCTTGTGAAAGCTTCTGTCTGTATGGACCATAGAATTCACTAGGGTAAGCAGGTGTTGTAAACCATGAGAAACAACAAGCTGTGAAACCCATAACAGCAATAGCACCTAAAACTGTATGATAAGTACTGCTTCACCTGACCAACAAAAGCACGACGTGCTTCAAGGCCATGGAGTTGTGTAAATGTGCCAGAAAACCACCGAAAAGACACCATTGAACTCCGATACCAAATGTGACCACCAATTAAATATCTCTAAGTTATCTACTTGAACAATCACCGTCACCCATAACCAACAAGGTGATTTTACAAAATGTATCCCAAAAAATAGTACAACGTTGTGTTGGGTTGTTAAACGAACGAACGTAACCACCAACTGGACCCTAAGGTGTCATAAGATCCCACCAAAATACATTGCTTTTAATACAATAGATAACCAAGCTCCTAGGCCAACATAATTAAGTGGTAACACTAAAAATATTAGTACAATTTTGTTTTTTGTCTTTGAAAACGTAACCAAAGAATGGGTAAGATTCTTCTAATAATGTTTCAGGACCAATTAAAGAGTGTAAACTCCCACCAAATCCTAAAACGCAGATGAGATTTAGGTGATAATACACAGAAACAAAGTATGGGCAAGTATCAATTACTTCCCACCTGGACCAACACCATAAACCTAATGAATGCGATGTAGTGGATGTAAAATTAAGAACCTTGTTCATACATAGTTTTCTGGAACGAAGTGTGATACTTTCGAATAAGTTCATAGAACCTGCCCCAAAATACGAATAAGTCCCGCGTGAGCAACGTGACACCTATAGTTTTTTACCAGCAAAGGTTAATTTAATCGAGCGTTCCTGACCACCAAGCGAACCAGTCGTTTCCTGTCACGACACCAAACAGTTAGTGTTCCGTTAAAAAGTTTTCCACTTGTTACATACCTCCTATGGAATGTATTTTTCTTTACTAAATCTTTAATTAGCTATCTTTCTATAAGCCAACCTCTTCTATAGTTTTATGTTTTTGGGACCCCCTATGGCTCCAAAGCAGGTGAGTCCAGATTAAGTGCTCCCTAACCCCTTTACTGAATGGGAGGTAACCCCTCCTTTATAAAGGGGTTTGGAAGGCCCCTTAAATAAAAAGGCCCCTCACCTTTTATATCCCCCCCCCTAATAAGAAAGGGGTCAAGCCCCATAGGGCATATGCCCTTTCTTTATTAGGGGGGGGTGGTATGGGGTCCTACCCAAGTGCTCTCTTCCCTAATCAAACCCACGGCCCTTAGGCCGAGCCCAAAGGGAAATATGGTCTAAAAAAAGCTTTGCCAATGCCCTAAAGGCTAATTGCTATGGCCCTTTAGGGCATAGCATAGCCCTTTAGGGTTTTTTAGATACATATTAGAGAGAGCACTGCAAAAAACTCTCTCCAAGGCCCTTGGGCCGAGCCTTCTTTAGGGTAAATATGTCTCTAAAAACCCTTGGAACCCAGCGGGGGGTGAAGGGTTTTTTTAGACCATATTTGCCCCTAGGATTCAGGGCTCGGCCCTAGGGGCCTTGGAGAAGTGTTTGGGGGGACAAGGGCGAGTGGGCCCTTTAGGGTCTAAATAAGAAAGGGTCAAATATTGTCTAAAAAACTTTGCCAATGCCCTTAAGGGTTTTTTAAGAGATCATATTTCCCTTCGGGCGGCCTAACCCCTTTTATAAATGGAGGGTAACCCTCCATTTATAAAGGGCTAAGGGGCCCTGAGAGAGCACTGATGGTCCTCTAAAAAACCCTTAAGGGCAATTGGCAGGAGCTTTTAGACCATATTTAACCCCCTAATAATGAGGTACCCGGGGTGTTTGGAATTGCACAAAATAGAGCACAAGACGTCAAATAAGGTGGGCAGAGAGTGTTTAATGAACACTCAAGAATTGTAATCTTTTATTAAAGGGGGCAAAAACCAATAATAACTATTTAACCTCTACGAAATAAAAGAAGCAAATAAAATCGGGCGCTTAATTTCTAAAGAGATTAAAAGATAATAATAGAAAAATTCAAAAACAGTAACGCTAAAATCAAATTTGCTGGCTTTTTTATATCGAATAGCAGCAAGGTGTACCAAGGGAACTAAACTAAGTGCTCTCTCCCTAGGCCCGTTAGGCCGAGCCCCTGTCTTCACCCCTTCAAAGGCTAATGCTTTAGGCATTGGCCCTAACCTCCTTTATAAATGGAGGGTAACCCTCCCTTTATAAAGGGCTGGGGTGAAGGGGGAAATATAGTCACAAAAAATGGGCCCCCCTTGTAAGGGCGGAGCCCTTTAGGGCCAGGTGATAGATTTTTGTGACCATATTTTGTCTTAAAACCCAAGACCAACCCCTCCAGGGGCTTATCCCCAAAGGGCTTATGCCTAGGGGCAATTGGCCCCTTTCTTTATTCAGGGGGGGGGGTATAGGGGGGGGGATATTAGGGGTAGATTCCAATGCTCTTCAAGGCCTCTTAAATAAAAAAGGGGCTCACCCTAAGGCCCCTCACCCCCTCTCGGATTCACACCCTAACGCCCTTTAGGGTACCCCAAGGGGAAGTGGGTAATGCGACCCTGCCACTATGGCCGCCCTCTCGGCACTCCTAACCCTTATTAAAATGGAGGGTAACACCTTCCATTTATAAAGGGCTTTGGGGTTTAACCCTAAGGTTAGGGGGCGTCCTTAACGTGGACAGGAGAGGCAACCCTTTTTAAGGGCATTCACACACCAGAAGGCCTACCCCTTTTATATTCCCCCCTAATAAGAAGGGGGGCGTATTATGGGGTCCCTACAGGGACAAGGGCCCTTATTAAACAACATGTGTAGTGGTCCTCTTAGATTAGCAAGGGGAGAATTGGGGCCGACCCTTATTTTAAAGGGGGGTTCAATATGGTCTAAGTTTTTGCGCCGAATCAGCGCGCAAAACTTAAGACATATCTTTAAACCTCCCTCCCGCCTTCTTGATCTTGGATCCGGGTCTTAACTCTTTTTACCAGGTGGGGGTTAGGGGTGGGCCATATTTTCCTCTCGCACTAACCCCCTGGGGTTAAAGGGTACCCCCCATCTCAACTCCTTTTAGCCCCAGGGGGTTAGGGGTGGGCGTCAAATAAAGGGGCCCTGTTTTAGAGAGTGTTTAGAGAGAGACTTACCTTAACTCTGTAAAAGTTCTTCTTATACGCCCGAGCGAATAATGTTTATTAAAACATCTTACAAAAATTAGAATAATTTTTAGAATTAACACTAAAATTTTAAACTTTTCATAGTTTAAATTTACCAATATCTTAAAAAAGATAGTCAAACAAAAACAACCCCACCTTTTAAAGGGGTACTTTTAAATGTAATGCTTGGCTTAGACGGATGGTTTATTTTGCTAAAGCTCTCACTTGCATAGTTTTTTAATCTCAAAGTAATATATATATTACTTTGAGATTAAAATAACTAATTCTTAAAAACAGTTATAACAATATTTGACACCCCCTAAGTATAAGGGTTTCAACATTCCCCTATTTCTGGGGTTAAGCTATAAAAGCTTGTCTTATGGGGCTCTATCTTGTCTTGGACCCAGGGGTCCCAAAACAATAAATCACGCCACTAAACACCTAAACACTCTCTGGGACCACCAATCAGGGGGTTAAATATGGGTCCTTAAAAAAGCTTTGCCCCTCTTTCAATAAGGGCTAGCCCCGTAAATATAAAGGGCATTGGCCTAACCCTTTAATAATGGAGGGTAACCCTTTCCTTTATTATAAGGGCTGGGGAGAATTCGCTGCCTCCATGCTCCCAGAAAGAATCCAAGGGTTTTTTAGACGACCATATTACCCTCAACCCTTAATCCCCCCCCTAATAAGAAAAGGGGGTTGGTAATAGCCTGGGTTTTAGGGCATTGGATTAGAGTGTTTGCAAGTGCTCTATCAACCCCCCCTAATGGAATAAGGGGGGGGTTAGGTTTAAGACACATGCCCTAAAAGAAAGAAGGAGAGCCCAATGCCCTCAACCTTAATACCCCCTAATAAGAAAAGGGGGGGGGTTGGTATGGGGTTACAGGGTTTAGGGTAAATATGTCTCTAAAAAACCCTTAAGGGCATTTGGCAAAAACCCGCGCGCAAAATTTTAGACCATATTTAACCCCCCTTCAAGGCCTTAAATAAAAGGGGGGCCGAGCCCTCTTAAATAGAAAGGGGAAAATAAGGGTGGTCCCCAATTTTAAAGAGGCACTTGGCTCTCCAAATATAGTCACAAAATGCGCCCAGCCCCCCCCCCTTCCTTAACCCCATGGGGGTTAGCGGAGGAACACCCCCCAGGGGGGTGGGCCCATTTTTGTGGCCATATTAGAGAGCCTTAGAAGGTCATAGCTTTACTATGAGGCCCGTTAGTTGCTCCTTATAGGCCCTTTTCAAATAAGGCGGACTCTGGTTTTTTAAGCGGGGGTGATTCATATATTTGACCATACTCTGTATGTCGAACTTTCTATTTCTAGAGTGCTCTCTCTAAACACTCTATCAAGGCCCCTTAATAAAAAAGGGGCCGACCTAAGGCCCCTCACCCTTTACTACCCCCCCCCCAGAGAAAGAGGGGGTGTAATGGGTAAAGACAAGGGCCGAACCTTTAGGGTCTAAAAAATAGAAAGGGTCTCTCTAACCCTTTACCCCTTAATTACCCTTCTTATTAGGGGAGGGTAATTAAGGGGTAAAGGGTTAGAGATAACACCCCCTGAGGTAAAGGAGTTAAGATCCCTTATCAAGATCAAGAAGCCGGGAGGGGGGTTAAATATGGCTAAATTTTGCGAGTTTTTAAAAACAGCTAAGCTTTTTTTTCTGGGAGACAAACCAAGGGTTAACCCCCTGGGGTGGGCCGCAGCGAGTTTTTTTAAAAGGTTGTTATGTAACATTTTAAAACCAAGTCTTAGCCTGGGCCTTTATTAAAGTCCTTATTTAAAGGAAGGCCATGCCGTAAGAGCATTGGGGCAGGGCCGCATAAAATTTAACCTAGCTTTGCTGGGTTAAAAGAAATAAAAAACAAATAAGTTTTATTGCAGAAATTATTAATGTCTTATGGGCAGAGCCCATAAGACAATATTTAAAAGTGTTTTCACCCCCCTTTATTCAGGGTTAAGCTATAAAGCGTCAATAATGATTCATTTATCACTTAACCCCTTAATACCCCCCCCCTAATGAAAAGGGGGGTTGGTATGGGGTTGACCCCTCATTTAGCTTATAACTTAAAGCTATAGTAATTTAAATATTCAAATTCGACCACCCTTATTGTAAGGGCGGGCCAATGCCTTATTTTTTTTCGGAAAAAAGATCTCCTCCTAACCCCTTTAGGTGAACCCTAAAGGGAACCCTAAGGCTTGGGAGGGACACTATCTGTTTTTAGAGACAGCGCGGGGCCTCCCTCTAACCCCAATACCACCCCCCCTTTCTTATTAGGGGGGTGGATATTAAGGGGGTAAAAAGGAGCCCCCTTACCCAGGGGGGTTAGAGGGAGAGCCGCTTTTTTTTTACATTGGGCCACCCCTTATTTTCCCCTTTTCTATTAAGAACCTAAGAGTTCGGCCCTTGTCCCCGTAGGACCCCCTACCTTTAGGGGTAACCCAAGCCCTTTATAATGGAAGGGTTACTCCATTATAAAGGGGTTAGGGCCAATGCCCATGTGCAAGGGTTCAGCCCCTTACCCTTCCCTTTGGGGTTACCTAAAGGGGTTAGGGTGAATCCGAGGGTTGGGTGAGGGCCTTAGGGCTCGGCCCTTTTTTATTAAGGGGCCTTGAAGGGGGTCAATAAGGATCAGGTAGAACTCCTGCCCTCCGAGGAGAAGGACAGAAAAAAAAAAATAAGGGCTTTGGGGCAATATCCAATGATATTGTCGGTGCAGTAACCCAGCATTTAGCGCTCTAACCCATACCACCCCCCCTCAACCTAACAGGGGTAACCCCTAAAGGGGTTAACCCCTAAAGGGTAACCCTAAAGGGTAACCCTAAAGGGTAACCCTAAAGGGCTGAACCCTGCACATACTACTCCCCCTAATAAGAAGGGCCTAAAAGGGCCACTCGGCCTAACCACTCGCATTTCACCCCTAACCCTTTAGGGTAACCCCAAGGGAAGGGGTAAGGGCTGAACCCTGCCCTACTGGGCATTGGCTCCTTTAGGGTAACCCTAAAGGCTGAGGGGCCTAGGGGGTGATATAAGAGCATTGGCCCTTTTTATTAGGGGGGGGGTATTAAGGGGTAAAGAGGTTGATAAGTACGGGCCCTTAAAGTAAGGGGTCTAAATAGATCCCTAGATTGCCTTAATTGGCAAAGACATTTGGGTCGTTTTGAACTTCTTTTATTTTAAGGGAAAGCTTTATATCTAAAGCTATACATGGGTCTCAATTAGGTACCCAAATAAGTTGATAATCATTAAACATAACAACAATTTAATCAAATTATGAGCGAATTCTAAACACACAAAAATATTTGGTTCGTGTAATTCAAATTAAATTGGTCAGTATTAGACATCGTTTTTGCAAAAGGTAAAAGTTCCATTAATTTATAATGCATTAAGCATTCGTGCCACAAAACGCTGCTGGTATAGACTTGCGGTTACATGTGAAGTTCAACAACTTTTAGGTGATAACGCTGTACGTGCTGTAAGCGATGAACCCTACTGATGGTTTAATGCGTGGTATGGAAGTATTAGATTCAGGAAATCCCTTTTAACTGTACTGTTGGTAGTTACTTTAGGGCGTATTTTTCAAACGTTTTAGGTGAACCTGTTGATAACATGGGACCTGTAGATTCTACTGACTTATTAGAATTCACCGTAAAGCACCAGCTTTCGTAGATTTAGATACTCGTTTATCAATTTTTTGAAACTGGAATTAAAGTTGTAGATTTACTAGCACCATACCGTCGTGGTGGTAAAATCGGGTTTATTTGGTGGTGCTGGTGTAGGTAAAACCGTGTTAATTATGGAGTTTAATCAACAATATTGCAAAAGCACACGGTGGTGTATCTGTTTTTGCTGGTGTTGGTGAAAGAACACGTGAAGGTAATGACCTTTACGCAGAAATGAAAGAATCAGGTGTAATTGTTGAAAAAAACTTACAAGATTCAAAAGTAGCTCTTGTATATGGTCAAATGAATGAACACCAGGAGCTCGTATGCGTGTTGCTTTAAACAGCATTAACAATGGCTGAATATTTCCGTGATATTAACAAACAAGACGTACTTTTCTTCGTAGATAATATTTTTCCGTTTCGTTCAAGCCGGTGCTGAAGTATCTGCTTTATTAGGACGTGTACCTTCAGCTGTAGGTTACCAACCAACTTTAGCAACTGAAATGGGTGGTTTACAAGAACGTATTACATCAAACAAAAATGGTTCAATTACTTCAATCCAAGCTGTTTATGTTCCTGCGGATGACTTAACTGACCCAGCTCCTGCTGTAACATTTGCTCACTTAGACGCTACAACTGTACTTTCACGTAACTTAGCAGCTAAAGGTATTTATCCAGCTGTAGACCACTTGATTCTACTTCAAACAATGCTACAACCATGGATTGTTGGAGAAAAACACTACGGTGTTGCTCAACAAATTAAACGTACATTACAACGTTACAAAGAATTACAAGATATTATTGCAATTTTAGGTTTAGACGAATTATCTGAAGAAGACCGTTTAATTGTAGCTCGTGCTCGTAAAATTGAACGTTTCCTTTCTCAACCATTCTTCGTAGCTGAAGTTTTTACAGGAAGTCCTGGTAAATATGTTTCTTTAACAGAAACAATTGAAGGTTTCAACAAAATTTTTGCAGGTGAATTAGATGAATTACCAGAACAAGCTTTTTACTTAATTGGTAACATTAACGAAGCAATCGCTAAAGGTGCATCTATGAAATAAATAATATATTTTATAGCTATGGGCAAAGCCCTATTTTAAAAAGGGTCTTTTAAACACCAAACACTCTCTCTAAATATGGTCTCTAAAAAACCCTTCACCCCCCCCCTGGGGGGGGTGAAGGGTTTTTTAGACCATATTTGAGAGAGTGTTTGGGGGACAAGGGCCGAGTGGGCCCCTTTAAGGTCCTAAATAGAAAGGGTCAAATATGGTCTCCCAGAAAAATTTATACGCTTTGCCCCCTGGGAGAACCCAGCCCTTGGATTCTACTGGAGCCTGTTTCTTCTAGAGCCAGAGGGCTGGATTCTCCCAGGGGGCAAAGCGTATAAATTTTTCTGGGAGACCATATTTGAGAGAGCACTTAGAAGGGTCCTTTTAAAAGACCCTTATTAAAAGACCCTTATTAAAAGACCCTTATTAAAAGACCCTTATTAAAAGACCCTTATTAAAAGACCCTTATTAAAAGACCCTTATTAAAAGACCCTTATTAAAAGACCCTTATTAAAAGACCCTTATTAAAAGACCTTATTAAAAGACTTATTAAAAGACCCTTATTAAAAGACCCTTATTAAAAGACCTTATTAAAAGACCCTTATTAAAAGACCCTTATTAAAAGACCCTTATTAAAGACCCTTATTAAAAGACATTATCTAGCTTTATAGCTAAAGCTAGATAATGTCTTTTAATATATAGGCCATATGTGGGGGCCTCTTTTTAATGTCCTTTTAAAGGGGCCTATAAAAGAGGCCCTTCAAATCAAAAATAAAGGAAATAAGGGTGGCCCCAGATAGAGCACCTCCGTTACCCCCCACCCTTATTTAACCCCCTTTAATTTTAAATAAAATAAGGGTGGGCCCCAATTTTAAAAGGCGGGCCAATGCCCTTATGGAAAAAGATCTCCTCCTAACCCCAGGGGGTTAAGATAAAGGCTATGCCCTAACCCAGGGGGTTAAGATAAAGGGCTATGCCCTAACCCCAGGGGGGTTAAGATAAAGGGCTATGCCCTAACCCCAGGGGGGTTAAGATAAAGGGCTATGCCCTAAGGGGGGTTAAGATAAAGGGCTATGCCCTAACCCAGGGGGGTTAAGATAAAGGGCTATGCCCTAAGGGGGGTTAAGATAAAGGGCTATGCCCTAACCCAGGGGGGTTAAGATAAAGGGCTATGCCCTAACCCCAGGGGGGTTAAGATAAAGGGCTATGCCCTAACCCAGGGGGGTTAAGATAAAGGGGCTATGCCCTAACCCCAGGGGGGTTAAGATAAAGGGCTATGCCCTAAGGGGGGTTAAGATAAAGGGCTATGCCCTAACCCCAGGGGGGTTAAGATAAAGGGCTATGCCCTAACCCCAGGGGGGTTTAGATAAAGGGCTATGCCTAAACCCTTAATACCCCCCTAATAAGAAAAGGGGGGGGGGTGGGGCATTGGGGGAACCCTATCTGTTTTTTTCTGGGAGAGAACCAGCGCGGGGCCCTCCCCTCCCTATCAAGAAGCGGGGGCCCTACCTCTAACCCCCTGGGGTAAAGGGGCCAATGCCCTTAGGGCATAGCCCTTGAGGGGGGAAGAGCCCGCCTTGAGGGAGGAAGAGCCCGCCTTGAGGGAGGAAGAGCCCGCCTTGAGGGAGGAAGAGCCCGCCTTGAGGGAGGAAGAGCCCGCCTTAAGGTCACGTAGAACCTTGCACTAAAAAAAATAAGGGCATTGGCGCACCCTTAAAATAAAATAGGTGTGGCCCGTGCTTAATGATAGGCTCAAATAAAAAATTTGCTTTTTATAACGACATTGTTATATAATTTATTATACATAAGCTTTGCCCATAAAACATTTTTTAGGCAAAAACAAAAAAGCTAAGGTAGCTCAGTGGTAGAGCAGCTGACTGAAACTCAGCGAGTCGGCGGTTCAATCCCGCCTCTTGGCATAAATAATCAAATAGTTTTAAGGTTTTTTCTTTGATCTCTTCTCTTTTACCCATGTTCATGCTACTATTATTACCTTTAATAGCTTTATAGTTAAGCCCATAACCCGTATAGTTTCTCTTTGTTTTTTTAGATGCCATACCCTATTGAAGCCACCCTTAGATATTGTTCCCCTATTAAAACTCTTGGTATTTTTATTCAGATAGTTAAATGGTTTATGGTCAAGACATTTGTCCTTGGGTAATATAGTAACGTTTATTTTTTTTGTTGTTATTAAAAATAACTAAGTCTAAATCTTTTCTGCACTTTTATCAGGCTAAATTAAAAATAAAATTAAAAAAAAATGGCTCATATTGTAAAAATTTATGATACTTGTATTGGATGTACTCAATGTGTTAGAGCTTGTCCATTAGATGTTTTAGAAATGGTACCGTGGGATGGTTGTAGAGCAGCTCAAATGGCTTCAGCACCTCGTACAGAAGATTGTGTTGGTTGTAAACGTTGTGAAACAGCTTGTCCAACTGATTTCTTAAGTGTTCGAGTTTATTTAGGTTCAGAAACTACTAGAAGTATGGGTTTATCATACTAATTTGTTTTAACCCCTTTATACCCCCCCCTAATAAGAAAAGGGGGGGTTGATAAGCAATAGTTTTTTAATTAAGTATCGCTTTCTTACAACTAAAGCGATACTTAATTAAAAACTATCTTCTTATTACTTTTGACCCTTTAAAAATGTCGCTTCAATTCAATGTCCTTATTTTTTTTTCGGGCAAGGTTCTACCTGACCCTTATTTGAAGTGCTCTCTGGCCCCCCTAATGAAATAAGGGATAGAGGGGTTCTGAACCCCTCTATCCCTTATTTCATTAGGGGGGCCAGAGAGTGTTTAGAAGGCGGGCCAATGCCCTTATTTTTTTTCGAGCAAGGTTCTGCCTGACCCTTAAGGCGGGCTCTCCCTCCCTCGGATTCTCCTGGGCCAGTTAGGGCTATGCCCTAACCCCTTAATACCCTCCCCCTAATAAGAAAAGGGGGGGGGTGGTAATAGCCTGGGGTTAGGGCATTGGCCCCTTTACCCCAGGGGGGGTTAGAGGGCCCCGCGCTGGTTCTCTCCCAGAAAAAACAGATAGGGAGAGATCTTTTCCCGCCTTCAAATAAATAAGGGTAAATAGGGTCTTTAGACCCCTTTAAATGTTTTTTGCCCCCCATAAAAAGGTGGCTTTATAGCTAAAGCTATAGAGGGGGGTTCCGAAAAAAAGCCCGTATGGGCTTTGCCTAGATACAAAAATTAAAATTATAATCGGTTTCTTTGATTTAAAAAACGAAATAAATCTGCAAAATAGCTAAAGCTATTATGGACAAAGTCCATATACCTACCTTTTTAAGTGCTCTCTCCTAATCAAGGCCCCTTAGCCTTTAGGGTTACCCTAAAGCCCTTTAGGGTTACCCTAAAGGGGTTAGGGCCAATGCCCATAGGGCATAGCCCTTACCCCTTGGGGTTGAGGGTTAGGCCGAGCCCCAAAGGGGAAATATGGTCACAAAAATGGGATCACCCTAATGCCCGTAGGGCAGGGGGGTGATAGATTTTTGTGTAACCATATTTAGAGAGAGCACTTATAAACACTCTCTCCAAGGCCCCTTAGGGTAAATCTGGTTACACAAAAATCTATCACCCCCCCTGCCCTCCGAAGGACAGAAAAAGGGTTCTGCCCGTAGGGCATTAGGGGTGATCCCATTTTTGTGACCATATTTGAGAGCCAAGTGCTCTCTCCTAATCAAGGCCCCTTAGCCCTTTAGGGTTACCCTCCATTTATAAAGGGGTTAGGGCCAATGCCCATAGGGCAGGGTTCAGCCCTTACCCCCTTCCCCTTTGGGGTTACCCTAAAGGGGTTAGGGGTGAATCCGAGGGTTAGGCCGAGCCCCTGCCCTTTAGGGCAGGGAAATATGGTCTCCAGAAAAAAAAGCTTTGCCAATGCCCTTTAGGGCATAGCCCTAAAGGGGCCCACTTTTTAGATACCATATTTAGAGAGAGCACTTGCAAACACTCTCTCTAAATATGGTCTCAAAAAAACCTTGACCCCCAGGGGGGGTGAAGGTTTTTTTGAGACCATATTTGAGAGAGTGTTTGGTGTTTAGTGGCCCAAAAATAAGGGGGCATATTAAATAGGCTCTAAAAAGAATTTATTTTTTATTTCCAGAGCTCAAATATTCTAATTAGAATTAAAAGCTTTTAAAGAAACTTAGCAAATAAAAATAAAAAAATTTATTATGTTAACTATCATTAGTTATGTTGTTCTGTTATTAGGTGCTTTAGGTTTTACTTTAACTATTTATTTAGGTCTTTTAAAAGTTGTAAAATTAATTTAATTTTTTAAAAATGGGCGGAGCCCATAAACCTCTTTCTTTCTCTAAACTCCGCATATTTATAAGCCGGAGGTTATCAAACTGTTTATGGGGGTTTATAAACCTCAGGCTTTTAAATTTTAAATATGCGGGGTTCATAAAACCAACTAAAGTAACTTAAATATAAAATATTAAACTGTAATTAAGTATGCACCCCCTTTAAATTTAATTTAAATTTAAAGAGTGAGCCCTTATTTTGCCTATTTAAAAAGCGGGTGGTCCGATTTTGACCATCTTTGAATTAAGACCCTAGATTCCGACCCTCCCGGGAAGCCAAGACGGTGGCTTAATACTAAGTGCTCTCTCTAACCCCATACCAACCCCCCCCTTTTCTTATTAGGGGGGGGTATTAAGGGGTAAAGGAGTTGAGATGGAGGGGGGGGGATGTCCACCCCCTCCATCTTAACCCCTCTACGGGACCCTTATTGCATTAGGGGGGTGGCCATATTTCCCTCCCCTAACCCCACTGGGGTAAAGGGCCCCTCCCCTTTACCCAGGGGGGTTAGGGGAGAGAGTGTTTAATTTTAAGGAGTAAATTTCACTTCTTTATGGGTATGGGCAAAGCCCATATAGCTAAAGCTATTTTGACTTATTTTTAAAAAATTATAACTAAGATAATCTTTAAACTATTTTCTTTCCCTTTATTTGAATCACCTACGAATTTCCTTTTTTACTTTAAGGTGAAATTCTTATTAATTGTTTTTTAAAAAAACTAAGCTTGGGCCAATGCCCTTATCTTTTTTTCGGGCAAGATTCTACCTGACTCTTATTTTAAGGCGGGCCAATGCCCCTAAGGGTCAGGTAGAACCTTGCCCGAAAAAAAGATAAGGGCATTGGCCCGCCTTAAAATTAAAAAAAGGGTTTTATTAAAGTCCCGCGCTGGTTATCTTGATAGGGCTCTGCCCCGTAAGGGCATTGGGCCCCAAGAGCCCATAAATTAAATCCAGCAAAGCTGGGGTTAGTAGCCTTGTAATTTTTCATTTAATAGACATTCACTCTACGGAAATTGATCCTAACCCCTTCAAATAAGGGGCCAATGCCCTTTATAAAGGGGGGCATAGCCTTTAATAGAAAGGGCATAGCCTTTTATAGAAAGGGCATAGCCCTTGAGGGGTGGCCAATTATCAAATGCTTTAAAGCTATAACCCAATATGGGCTTTAAAGGGGGCATATTAAATATGCCCTTAAAGAAACCATAATCTACCACCAGGTGGTACTGGGATGGCTCTATGGGCAAAGACATTTAAAAGGGGTAAAAAAGTGTCGTAGAGGGTATTAAAATCTGACCCCCCCTGCCCTAAAGGGGCCCACTCTGCCCTTAGGGCATTAGGGGTGTTCTTAGGCAAATCACCAGGAGTAGCACGGCTTGCTATCTAAGGCTATAACCAAAATAGCGTATTTGACAGTTTTTTTTGCTACATTTCCTTGAGACCAAAATAAGAGGTGGACATTAAATGTGTTGGCAATGTTAACTGCTTTTTTTTATTATTGCAGGGGATGGTTTTCTGGTTGTTATATATTTTTTTAAAAGTCATAACTATAAAGCTAAAGGAAATTTTATAAATATTTGCAGAGGTAGGATTTGAACCTACGACTTCAGGATTATGAGCCCCACGAGCTACCAGACTGCTCTACTCTGCGATGAAAACTTTTTTATTGTTTTTAATAATAAAAAAGTTTATAACTTTCACTATAGCCCATAAAAACTAATCAAATGTCTCCCAGGTAGGACTTGAACCTACGACATGTCGGTTAACAGCCGACCGCTCTACCACTGAGCTACTGAAGATTTTTTATTATATGATTAATATTTATATAATATCATTTTAAAAATCAAGACTTTTTATATTTCTAAGTGCTCTCTCTAAACACTCTCTCCCAGGGGGGTCCACCCCTCCATCTTAATTCTTTACCCCAGGGGGGGTTAGGGGTGGGCCCCCTGGGAGAGAGCACTTCAAATATGGTCTCAAAAAGCTTAGCTTTTTTAGGGACCCTATTTAGAGAGAGCACTTATAAAAACTCTCCTAACCCCTTTATAAATGGAGGGTAACCCTCCTTTATAAAGGGGCTTGGGAACGCCCGCTTCTGGATAGGGCTATATTTACCTCCCGCACTAACCCCCCTGGGGTAAAGGGGAGGGGCCCCCTCCCTGGGGGGCCCTTTTTTTCTGGGAGAGAGTGTTTAAAAAGCCCCTTTATGGGCCACTCAACTTATCTGGACCACCCATATTTGATATTAACCCCTAGCTAAAGCTATATAGGTGGCGGCCCCCGGGCAATTTTAAATAAGGTGCATAGCTTTAGCTATAAAGCTTCCTATTTTTAGAAGACATTAATTATTTTTCCCCTTAAATTATAAATTAATTAAAAGAGTCGCCTTTTTTTGAAAAGGACCCCTTTGAAATGCCTTTGGCCATACGCCTGGAAAAGGTAAGGAAAAACTTATTTCCCCACGTCTAAACACCAAACACTATCTCAAATATGGTCTAAAAAACCCTTAAGGATTTTTTAGAGACCATATTGACCCTAGGATTAACCCCAGGGGGGTTAAGACAAGGGCTCTCTCTTTCTTCTTAGGGCATTGATAGAGTATTTGCAAGTGCTTTCTCTAAATATGGTCTCTAAAAAAGAAAGGAAGCTAGAGAGCAAAGCTTTTTTAGACCATATTTCACCCCCTCGGATTCTCCTGGGAGGGCTATGCCTTTAGACATTGGCCCCTTTAAAATAAGGGTGGTCCCCAATTTTCGCCTTTCTATTTAAGACCCTAAAGGGTTGGGCCCTGAAGGGCTTAGGGCTCGGCCCCTTTTTTATTAAGGGGCCTTGAAGAGCACTTGGCTCTAAACCCCTTAATACCCCCCCTAATAAGAAAGGGGCCAATGCCCTTTATATCCCCCCCTAAGGCCCCTCAGCCCTTTAGGGTTACCCTAAAGCTAGGGTTACCTAAAGCTAGGGTTACCCTAAAGGGGTTAGGGCCAATGCCCATAGGGCATAGCCTTACCCCCTTGGGGTTGAGGGTTAGGCCGAGTGGGCCCCTTTAGGGCCCTTCTTATTAGGGGGGGGTAGTATGGGCATAGCCCCTTGTCTTCAACCCCATACTACCCCCCTTTCTTATTAGGGGGGGGGATATAAAGGGGTGAGGGGGGGGTTGGTCTGGGGTTTAAGACAAAATATGGTCACACAAAAATGGGCCCCGTAAGGGCGAAGCCCTGTAAGGGCCAGGTGATAGATTTTTGTGTAACCATATTTGAGAGAGTGTTTGGTGTTTATAAGTGCTCTATAGGATTCACCCCTTTATATCCCCCCCTAATAAGAAAGGGGCCAATGCCCTAGGGCATAGCCCTTGGGGCATAGCCCTAACCCCTTTAGGGTAACCCTAAAGGGCTGAGGGGTGGTATGGGGTTGAAGACACAATGCCCTAAGAAGAAGAGAGAGCCCCAATGCCCTCAACCCCTTAATACCCCTAATAAGAATAAGAAAAGGGGGGCCAATGCCCTTTATATAAAGGGGCGTAGCCCTCCCAGGAGAATCCGAGGGGCCAATGCCCTTTATATAAAGGGGCATAGCCCTCCCAGGAGAATCCGAGGGGCCAATGCCCTTTATATAAAGGGGCATAGCCCTCCCAGGAGAATCGAGGGGCCAATGCCCTTTATATAAAGGGGCATAGCCCTCCCAGGAGAATCCGAGGGAGGAGATCTTTTTTCTTAAGGGCATTGGCCGCCAAGGGTGGCCCCTTTAAAGTGCTATGCACCCCCCCAGGGGGGGAGGGCTGGCCCGTATATTAGCTTTTTAGGTTTTTGTGGCAGAGTCGACAGTTTTTACCCTTATTTTGACTTGTTAAACTTTAAATCTTCTTTCTCGCTAAAGCTATGCCCTTATTTATGGGGGCAACCGCTATTTTAAAGGGCCATGGGCTTCGCCCATGGCCCTTTAAAATAGCGGCACCAGGGTAATACTAGAGACATAACAATAAGCCTATAGACTATTATCTTTATTATATCGAACCTTACGTTTTTCCTTTTGAATTTTTAGATTTTGGAACAGCAATTTTAATAATTTCATTTTTTGTTGCAACCTGAATAACAGTTCCTGGTTTACAAATATAGTTAGCACGCCAGATTTTTTTTAGTTGTTGAATTTCGTTTTTGAATTGAAACTCTTCCTTCACGAATAAATTGAATAACGGAAGCAATTGAAGGTAAAGCTTTCATTTGTGAACTTAAAACAAAACCAATTGTTTTTTTATAAAAAATTTCGTAAAAATTGAATACGTTTATAATAGAGAGAAAGGTTTTTAGTAACTAGTTTTTAATGATTTTTCTCTATTTGTAACCGAAATAACATCTTTTGGTTGACAAACATAACTAGGAATATTTACTTTTTGATTATTAACAAGAATATTGGCCATGATTAATAAGTTGTCTAGCCGCTACAATTGTAGGGGCCATATTAAGGCGAAAAACAATATTATCTAAACGCATTTCAATAAATTGTAATAAATACTTGACCTGTAGCTTCTTTAATTTTTTTTGCTTTTCGACACATAAGCTACTAATTGACGTTCTGTTAATCCGTAATTAAAACGTAATCTTTGTTTTACTTTTAACGAATTAAATAATCGAATTTAGATGTATTATATCGACTCGATTTGAATAATTTTGCTCGACCGTGTTGACCTGGCGGAATAACAATTAACTTAGATTTGAATCCTTTTGAAAGGTTATATACTCTACGGTCTGTTTTTTTACGAGTAAGACCGCGTAATTGTCCTAATCGACGTGTAATTCGTAACTTAGGTCCTATATATTTTGACATATTTAATTGATGAGAAATAATTTATATTTGATGAATTAAAGAAAAGAATAGTTTAAAATTATATTTAAATAGTTAAATATAACTAACTTTTATAGCGGGTAACGTGACTCGAACACGCGACAACCTCCTTGGCAAGGAGGTGTTCTACCACTGAACTATACACGCGATTTTATTATTAGAATTATTATGCCAAAAAAATAAAAAAAAGTCAAGGTTGCTTTATTACCCCAAATTGGGGCCACCCTTATTTTAAAATCTTCTTTATAGCTAAAGATATAGAATTTATAGCTAAAGATATAGAACCCTGCCCCAAGAATAACCCCACAGGGTTATTCCCTATAGGGTAATAAGACAAGATTACCTTTTAAAATAAAGAGCTGTTATTTTTTGTTTAGCGGTGGCTTGGGTACAAGAGTTGCCTTATTTTTAAAGGGGCTATTTCAAAGGGTGCCTAGTTTATGCAACATGTAGAGTTGAACCTACCTGAAAAAACGATTATGAGTCGTTTGCCTAATCCGATCGGCCAATGATGCTTTTACTGGGAATTATAACTAAAAAAAAAAATTTAGCAAATTTTCAGAAATATATTAGGGTGTCTAATTTCTAAGTGCTCTCTCAATATGGTCACCAACTTCTGGAGGGCCTCCCAGAAGTTTGTGACCATATTTGAGAGAGTGTTTTGGGATGGAAAAGGAGCGCGCAAAATTTTTCTGGAGACAACCAAAGGTTAACCCCCCCTGCCCTAAGGGGCATTAGGGGTGTTCCAGGGGGGGGGCCCCCCTTATTTTCATTGGAGAGATAGTGCTTTTAATAGGCAAAACCCATAGGCCACCTCTTTTAAAATAGGGCCTTTAAAAATAATGGCAAAGCCCATTATTTTAGGCCACCCCAATTTTAAAAGCGGGGTCCCGACTCTTTTGATTTGAAGGGGGTTCTGAAATTATAGGCTTAAATTTGAGTGACCCCTATAGACTTTATCTATACAGGGGAGGGTCTGCATAGATAAAGTTATAGGGGGTCCACTCAAATTTATATTGGGTGGCTCATATAAATAAATTGGGTGCAACATGAGCAGAATAACTGCTTTATCTAACCCCCCCTGGGGTAAAGGGAGCTAAAGCTATTATTCCCCTAAATGTCCTTTTGAAGGTAATTAAATAGGTCTTATTTTAGGGAAAGCCCTAGTGCTCTCTCCTAGCCCCTTAGGCCGAGCCCTGTCTTCACCCATACCACTCCCCCCTAAATAAGAAAGGGGGGATATAAGGGCAATTGCAATGCCATTAGGCAGGGTTTCAGACCTTACCCCTTCCCCTGTGGGGTTACCCTAAAGGGGTTAGGGGTGAATCCGAGGGTTAGGGCTATGCCCCGATTAGGGCTTAAACCCTGCCCTATGGCATTGGCCCTTTATGCCCCCCCCTAATAAGAAAGGGTGTGGGGTGAAGGGGAAATATGGTCACAAACCCTGGATAGATTTTTGTGTAACCATATTTACCCTAAAGGGCTCTCTCTATTCTTCTTAGGGCATTGTGTTTAAAACCCCTGGGGTGAATCCTATAGAGCACTTATAAACACCAAACACCTCTCTCCAAGGCCCCTTAATAAAAAAGGGGCCTATAGCTTTAGCTATAAGAGCTAAGGCCTTCACCTTTATATCTCCCCCCTTCTTATATTAGGGGGGGGGGGGTGGTATGGGTGAAGACAACCCTCAGCTCTTTGGGTTACCCTAAAGGGGCCAATGCCCATAGGGCATAGCCTTTACCCCTTCCCCTTTGGGGTTACCTAAGGGTTAGGGTAAGCCACTAGGGTGCAGTGAATCGAGGTTAGGGCTATGCCCCCGATTCAGGGCTGAACCTCTGCCTATGGGCATTGGCCCCTTTATATCCCCCCCTCAATAATAAGTGGGGATATAAAGGGGTGAAGACAAGGGCGACTTTAGGGTCGCAGAAAAGGGCCCTTGTCTTCACCCTTTCAAATATCCCCCCCTTTTCTTATTAGGGGGGGGTGGTATGGGGTGAAGACAACCCTCAGACCCTTTTAGGGTACCTTAAAGGGCCAATGCCCATAGGGCATTAGCCTTACCCCCTTCCCCTTTGGGGGTTACCCTAAAGGGGTTAGGGTGAATCCGAGGGTTAGGAGTATGCCGCCCGATTCAGGGCTGATTGAACCCTGCCTATGGGCATTGGCCCCTTTATATCCCCCTAATAAAAAAGGGGGGTCGTGGGTGGGGGGTAGTATGGGGTGAATACAAGGGCCGAACCCTTTAGGGTCCTAAATAGAAAGGTAAATATGGTCTCCCAGAAAAAAAAAGACCCTTAAGGGTTTTTTAGACCAATATTTGAAGAGAGTGTTTGGTGTTTAATGGCCGTTTTATTTTGATCTTGAGTTTCAAAACTGAAGTCTGTGCACTTTCTCTAGTTTCTAAATAGCGTTGTTGCTTAGCTATCATGGTAATCCCAAACTTTATTTGTCATTTCAATAATTTCATGGCATTACCTTCATTTTTAGCATCTCATCCGCTAAGCCATAAATAAATTTGTTTCAGTTGCTGTTAAATAAAATCTCTCATCTAATCACGTAAAATTTTATGTTCTTGTCGATATGTCGATAAAGAATAAATTTCAGCAATCTAAACGAATTTTCATAATTTCTTTGACTATCAATCCAAATATCTGAAGCTTGACCTTGTTAACCACTTCTGGTTGATGAATCATTACATGAAACTTCAGTTACATACGTTCACCAATAGTACCACCTGCTATGCCAATGAAGCGCAGAAGCTGCAACACTAAAGCTTAATGTTAGTGAACCAGTTTAATAAATTGTAAAGCATCGTGACTGTAATTCCATTACCTACGAAGAACCTCCAAATGAATTAATTATAAACGAAAACTTTTTAGCTTCTTCTTCACTAATTGCTTTTTCAGTTTGTTTGCGATATTATGAATCTCTAAATTCGTTATACGAGTCATTATAAGAGAAAAATCTAATAATTTGATGCTTTTTTAGTTTGATTACGATTATTTTCAGCCAAATGCGCTGATCCTATAATTTAGATTATCTTGTGTATATTCTTTTCTTAATCTACGTTGACCTAAAGCCCTTTTTCAGAAGATTGTTCATTTGTGAAGAATTTGTTTGATTTTCAGAAAAATTTTTTGTGATAAGTTTGATAAAATATTTTTTATTTGACTTGAATTGCTACGTAATAATTCAGTTTTATTATTGAGTTTTGACCATTTTTGGCCTGTTTGTTGAAACATTTGTAATAATCTTTATCAATTCCACCCCCTTTTTAAATAGGGGCGGCCCTTTTTTTAAAGAAGGATTTAAATCTTTTAAACTATAGATCTTGAGAAGCAAAATTCGCTAATAATTAAAAGGTGAATAAACATGCTAAATTTTTCTGAGTTTTTTCTTTTTTAATATCCATTAATAATTTTGACTTTGTGAAGAAGATAATGAATAATTATCCCATAAAGCAGAAGATGTCGATAGTTTATCGAAAAAATTGCGATGATTCTTTGTTCGTTCATTAAAAAAGTCATGTTTTTAAACATTTTCATTAATTGGGTCATTTCTTTTGTTTCACTTTATATAGCATTTGCGCATTATTATCAGAATTTAAAGGATTAGATAATAATTCCGCTAAATAAAAAGATAAGGCTCATCTTGAATAATCAAAAAATTGACGCATTCCAATTAAGCCATTCCATTGTTATTTTTTGTAATGTATATTGTTTCTAACGTATTTTATCTTCAATCCTAATCTTCATCAGAGATAATAAATCGTCCAGTGATCTTTTTTTTAGCTCCGCATTTGCACCCGCTATTTTTAGCAATAGGGTCAACTTTTATTTGATCCACCTGGCGTTGATTGTTTTGTTGAATCTTTAAACAATCCACTTGTTTCCATTTCTTTTTTTTTAATTCTTTTGAACGATTTCCATATGAATATTAATTAATTAACCCACAAATTTGATTACAAAGTTCATCAATTGCTAAATATTGCATAAAAATCATCGGCGGCGAAAAAATAAAAATTGTCCAAATATTGTCCATTGACTGGAAGCTCTTCCCCCAAACAATAAAATAATACGTGGTACACCAATTAGCATAACGATTTATTTAAAAAATCTTGATCTGTAGCCAAGCTAATCTGTTTTTATTTTAAGGTTATAGTTAGCTATTACCTTATTTTATTACCAAATATGGGGGTAATAAGATACTGTATTATTTTATAGCTAAAGCTATCCGCGCCCTGAAACACTGGCTCTTTAACCCCATACAACGCCCAAGCTAAGGCCCTAACCCTAACCCCAAGGGGGTAAGGGCTCTGCTATGGCATTGGCCCTTTAGGGTAAACCCTAACCTCAACCCCAGGGGTAAGGGCTATGCCTATGGGCATTGGCCTTTAGGTAACTACCTCACCCAAGGGGTTAAGGTGCTATGCCTATGGGCATTGGCCCTTTAGGGTACCAACCCTCAACCCAAGGGGGTATAGGGCTAATGCCTATGGGCATTGCCCTTTAGGTAACCCCTAACCCCAACCCAGACTACCCCTACCCACGAGGGTGAGGGGCTATGCCATACTACCTATA
>JAJSRW010000475.1:0-41852 GCA_022414725.1 Microglena sp. YARC | reverse complement strand
CGCGAGCCTAAATACCAAGTATAGAGTAGTTTCCCTAGAGGCTGATTAGCTTGGCAACTACTCAAATCTTCCAATGCACTAGGTTTTGCTTAAGCTTTGCATGTTGAATTGTCAGTCCTGCGACGGACCTAAACGTCTGAGAACGGTAGCTAAAATGAATATATAAATGACACTGGCACGCGCAACAACTCGCAAGCATAATTACAACATATAGAGTGTAAGTAATGAAGAACAGCATTACGACCATCTTCACTGAAACGAGTCTTTGTTAAGTGTGCTTGTCAGTAAAGGGAGATGTGGCTGATCTGCTTTCTCAAGCATGCTGCTTCATCAGGCTGATCTGGAGGTGCTGGTCGAGGTCTGCTAACAAGGGTGGGCTGCGCTCTGCCATATTACAGGCTCGTCCTTGATAAGAGTAAGGTGCGGGCCCTAACTATCTGCGCGCAGGCACCATGGTCTATGGCCAGGAAGAGACAATATTCGCTCAAGGTTTGCTTGAACAGATCCAATCCAGGGGCCAAGCATCACAGCAGAGCCAGCATGACTGGCTCCGAAAGCCCATTCCAGCTTTGCGCCATGTCAACGTCTGTATGGGTGTAAGGACGAGCAGCAAGGTCGGAACAGAAAGCAGTTACGCTCGTACAGCACGTAAAACGAAAGATATCATATAATTTCAAAGGGCATATGCAGAGCAGCGCACCCTAACAAAGCATTGCCACACAATTCACACTCTGGCTGATCATGGTGGTGGTGATGCCTTATGTCAATATGACAATTAATTGCTAAAACATATGGGTTGATGGAAAGTATAATATCCATTTACAAGGTCACGTGACGCCGTACAGGAAATTAAAATACTAGAGCAAGAGGATGCGGCGTGAGGAGAGCGATATTGAAGTGTGGTTCGCTAGATCATAGAGTCTTATCTACTCAAACAGGCAAAACGTACACGAGCTCCCGTGTCACGCTATCCTTAGCCAGCAAAATAATTGCAAAGTCTTGCGAAGACAAATAAAGCAAACATAGGCTCTGACTCCAGAAAATGCTGGATTTGATGTCGGTGAGAAACCCACCTTAATTACTCACTACTATAATGAAAGTTGACTAAAAATGATGACAAAAACTAAGGGCTAGCCTACTTTCTAGAGAACACAAGAAGCAACCTACACGCATCTACCTCAGTCATCTTGTATGAAAGCTGAAATGCGGCATCCTTAATTCGTCTCTAAATAGGCATTAACAATATTCCTTTGCCCCCATATTCACTAATAATGCAAACGCACTTTTGCTTACTGCCCCAAACATACGGCAACGGAAACCAATATGGCTGGGCTAGCGGCATTGAATTTGACCGGGCGCACGGATTCGCTTCACTCTCATGTCCATATTTGTTAGCCGTTTATGATATGGATGAGTAAGTAATAGCACGAGAGTAGTCGGATGTTAGCACGTGCAGCCTATATTTAAGGGAAGAGAACATGGCATGAATAGTCGCAGACGTTCTACCGTAGAGTGCATAGAGGAGTGTTAGTCTGGTTATTAGCGGTTTTTATGATTTAGAATTGATCGTCGCTAAAAAGTGATTGAGTGGAGACTTCGTGTCGACTCTTCGCCCGGGCGAAGATTGCTCGTTGTATAGATTTCCAATATAGTCGGCATGTATATAATTGATTATGGGCAAGACAGTACGAAAATTAGTTCGGAATAAGAACAAAAGAAATAACAAAACGGGGAAATAGATGATGGGGAAAGCTTGTGGCTGGCTACGGCGACGTCAAATCAAGCATTGAGAGTGTGTTGACAGAACCTTATCTACATTACAACACAGACAAGAAATCCTTTTCGCACGTCAGTAACGTGGTAGAGAGGTCTTAAAGGTAGTGCATGGAATGATATGGCTACAGAGCCTATCCACTTGGAACATCTCACGAAACTAAGACGGATAAGATGATAGTCTCCTAGAGTGGTCGGGGTAGGTACGATACATGGATGATGTAATTGTACACCGGAGGGCAATGGCGTAGTACGCTTGAAATGCTCTAGTTGGACAATGCTGAAAGGGGAAGACAAGTGTCGGTTATATACTGTACGCATTCAGTGGAGCCAACGAAACCAATCCAGTGGAAGCAAGACAGCAGAAAAGGTAGAACCAGGTGACTAACTTACAGCAGCAAGCAAGCAAATATTTGTATAAGTATTAGTATTGGGACAAACCAGTGCACGGAGCAATGTAATTATTCCGCAACAAGCTAATGGACTAAGTGGATCGCACATGGATGTTTACCAAATGTGCAAAGGGCACCAACATCTTTACCATGCATAGCCATCATCTGAAACGTGACTTATGGCGCAGATGTTTCTAAATAAAACTGAAAGGTTACAATATAGTAGCCTTGCTGCCCAGGAAATTGTGTAAGAAGGAACAATGTAAATAACATCCTCCGAAAAACTCGTACTACATGGTAACTTATATTTATATGCAGGGAAATCTCTCCAACCCATTCAAGGTACTGCAAAATTCTTAGACACCGCTTTTACATAGTGGCTCCGCTGCCGATGCTGCTGATCTTGCAGAACTTAAGGCCGGATCTGTTCCTTTTCAGTGGTGCGAATAATTTCATCAACAGCTTGTTTGGTCAATCATGGATTCGGATTCCAGCCCCCTTCTGCCCCAGAAAGTTGAGATCCTCGTATGGGGCTTCCTGTTGTTAGCGAATCTCGGAGGTGGAGCAAATTATTCATATAGTAAATCTCAGAGTGTATAGAGGTTCCATCGCCCCAAGGGTTAACCAGAACAACATCAAGAAAAACAAAGAAAAAAAAACAAGAAATAAGAATATGAACAACATGTTAATTGATTTTCCAAACTGCAGACAGTGCAACAAATTGTATACTGTCAAATCTGTTTATTTTTGCATACAAACGTTCAACATCCGTATATTTTCTGCAATGGCAATCAGAAACAGTTTTTCTCATGGCGCCACAATGATAACAACATCCCCATGATCATAATCGTGTGCCTACACCATTTTCTACAAGCTTATAGTTATTCAGATGATTTGGATTTCGTTTTTTCGAAGCAGGTTGTAAATAGTATTTTGTACCCCAAATTCGGCCTTGAAATTGTGGGATATTTTCGTAAATTTGTCCTGATAAAGTATAGAATCAATACGACCTGTCGACCCATTGAATCCAAATCATTTTCCAGAACTGCTGTAGTGATAGGACCCTTCAACCTGCGTGGGACGTAAGATTGGGACAACGATAAGCAAGCAACACAATTGGCGTTTGGCAGGATCCATTTGTCGAGCGGTGGCGTGGGCCCCGGCGTGGGCCCTTGGACTCCCGGGCCATCCTCCTCCTAGCGGCGGCCAAGCGCCTGTCGTACGGTATTTTTTGCTCTACTGGGCGTGTTGTATTTGCGCGTGTCGTATTTTGCTCTACTGGGTGGGCGGGAGCCCTCCTACGCCAACCCTGCCCCCTCTGCCCTGGCCTACACCCACACATCACGGTCCCTGTTGTCTGTTTTTTTCAGGGGCTGGTTTTTTGCGTCGGCAAGTAACACTTTGCCCTTTCGTAAATCCTGGCTTCGGTCCGCTGCACTCGATTTCCGTGTGCCACCAGTCGCTCCGATAGACAACACTCTCCGCCAATTTCCCTACTGGCCACGCGCCTAGGACTTGTCTTTTCAAAGCTTTTATCAACAGCTTCTTGGCAGTTCCCTACGCCAGCCAATGTGTAACACCCAGGTATTACAGCAGTTCGGGCCAGCAGATTATGGCAGCTTCGAGGTGCACTAGGTTGCGCTAGGTTAGGACTGCACAGGCCAGTCAGGGGAGCTTCTCAGAAGCTATTGCTCGCACCTGAAAATAAATGTAATCAGGTTTCCGAGTTTCTTAAGGGGGTGGTGCTAATAAAAATATATGAGAGTCACATAATGCACATAAATATGATTTTGTCATTTGTGGAGACCGAAAAAGAGGAGCTGTGATGAGCAGCCCGCTGATGAAGGATGGGGCATTGGGGCCATGTGGTTCCGCAGGTCCGGTTCCAAAATCCCTAGTGTCTCCTTTCAATAAAATCCAGGAGTCTTGCATACCGGTACATCCAAATGTATATGCTTTTGTTTGGCATAATTTTAGTACATCTGAGAACCATTTCTAAGTTCGAGTTCTGACATCAATATGTTGACATCTGTATACAGGTAACACACGTGCTGAGTGTACTACTACATCAATATATTGCTAATGGTTGGTCTAATACTGCAGGGCATATCAAGAGTATGAATACATATATTGCCCAAAATATAGCTGGTGGCTACATGGGTGCATATATATCTTGCACGCATACACTGAATGCACTAGCACATCCAGAGATGATTAAGCCTCGCCCTTTCAAAGTCCACACGTACCAAGGGCATGCTAAATAACTATTGTCAACATAGCACACGGCTATAAGAGTGCATACATCACACATGCAATTGTTGTTGTTGTTGTTGTTGTTGTTGTTTTGTTGCTGTTTGTTCTTTTTGTTGTTGTTGTTGATGTTGTTGTTGTTGCAGTCGAGGGGCAGGCCTAGTAGGTTAATGCACGCACTGAGTGCACTAGCGCATCAAGATATCGCTATTGGTCGCTCTAGTCCTGGCCGTACGCGTACGTATCAAGAGCATGATACATAGCTACCCCAATTATGGCAGATGGATATAGGGATTATTAATTGCTGCCCTCAGCCTGTCTATATGTATCAACTGGATGAGTGCAGAACTCCCTCATCTTTTCTCCCATCCCATATTCTGTTTTGACTATGTATGGGCAGCTTCTAGCTAGCTTACTGTGTATGGCAGCTTGTAGTCAACTAACTATTTTAAGGCAGCTTCTAACTATCTAACTATTTATTGCAGCTTCTAGCCAGCTAACTACATATGCCAGCTTCTAGGATAGCCAGCTACTATGTATGGCAGCTTCTAGCCAGCTAACTACGTATGGTAGCTTTCTAGCCAGCTAACTACACATATGCCAGCTTCTAGGATAGCCAGCTAACTATGTATGGCAGCTTCTAGCCAGCTAACTACGTATGGTAGCTTCTAGCCAGCTAACTACGTATGGTAGCTTCTAGCCAGCTAACTACGTATGGTAGCTTCTAGGATAGCCAGCTAACTATGTATGGCAGCTTCTAGCAGCTAACTACGTATGGTAGCTTCTAGCCAGCTAACTACGTATGGTAGCTTCTAGGATAGCCAACTAACTATATATGGCAGCTTCTAACCAGCTCACTATGCATGGCAGCTTCTAGCCATCTTACTGTTTATGGCACTTCTTGCGAGCTAACCCAGTTGCTGCTGATTGGCTTCACCAATCATGAAGCTAGCTAGTGTGTCGATATACATGACATTTCATTACACCTTTAAACTTGGGGTTAGACTAAGTGGCTGGGGAACTGGCTAGAAGCTGCTGTGCGTAGCGATAGCAAGAAGCAGTGCTGTCAATACCATGAATACTCTACGGACCCCATGCTGTTCTCGGCACCTAGAAAATTGATGGGAATTCAAAGACATGGGAATCTAACAGGGGGGGTGGCTTGGCCTCCTCCAGCCTGCGCCCGGAAGATTGGGAGGGCCAGCACCTCCTCCAAGCACTCCTCCAAAGGTACTGTGCGCACCTGCACCTGAGAGAGACACTTAGTGGTTGGGAGTCGTGGGTAGGGCTGGGAGGGGCAGGGGAATGGTATCATCAGATTCTCAGATAAGAAAATGCTAGTTAAATAGAAGAACAAGTTGGTGCGTAGAATGCATGTATGTAATAGTACAGGGGAAGCATTACAGCCTGGGGGGGAATATCCCACCTTCTGTAAAGGTGTGAGGGCTAGGACGGGGGATAACCTAGCTCTGCAATGCAGACAACCAAACATAGCAATTTTGACGCTAGGGTTTACATCTGCGCACCATGTGTTAGTTGAAGGCTCAGTCTGTCTGTCTCTAAGGTACCAAACACTGATAGCGGGGTAAGCTTCATGCGCCTGTTTAAGCAAGACAGGAGTCCATTGAACTGGAGTGCGATTAAATGGCTCCAGCCTACTTTGATGCTGCTCACCGCACTTGTTTGCTGTACAGCTTACTTTAAAACCCAAAGGTAAAAATACATCAAGCATAACTTCAAGGTCAGCTACTTACTGAGAAAGTCTTTAAACTCTTTATCTGCTAACTGTGGTCCCTGGTTTCCGTGGGTATCGCACAGGGGGGCTTGGAGTTTGGCGACGGTGAGTAGCCCAGAGTAAGGCTGAAAAACATGTAACAGTTCAAATTCATAACGTCAAGGTCAGCTCATACACAGAAAATACCACTCCATTCGTAAATCGAAAGTGCGTATATAGCTTTTTCTTTTTGGCTGGCCAAACCTCAAGCAACATATTGCTCCTGGAAGCTGAAAAATCAGCTTTCAAACCGTTTTGAAATCTTGGAGCTACAATCAGTGGCTGGATCATGTAGCTGCCTAGAAGCTGCTGCTCATAGCCGAAGAGAAAAGCAATGCACCCCACGTGCCCTAGGTGGACCTCGTAGGCAAGAGGCACACTGTTTCTGTTTTATGATACACATGGTAGCTTCCAGCCAGCTTCATTAGCCCGGAACTGGGTCGAGCTCAATGCATTCAGTGCTCTATCTGCATTGGAATGATCGCCATGTCAGCTTTCATACACACTAGCAAGCTTCGGCTGTGGGCCAAGAAATGGATAATGGAGCTGCCTAGAAGCAAAAGTGACTAGGTAGAGACCCCATGTAGACTCCAGCTAAGACGAGGCTGAAATAGGAGTACAAAAGTAAGAAGTCAAATTGTGTCTAAGTAATTCTAGACATGTCTTGACACTATGACTCCATCCCAAACCATGTGATTGCTCTCGCCACAGAGGTGTGTTCTGTCTTTAGGGGTTTGTCACCAAGGTCGTTTATAATTGTAGGGTGCCCTACCCAGTGGGTCTCTGGAGGTCGGGGCTCGTGTGCTGTTGTTGGCTTGTGGTAAAGTATGTGGCCAGGAGCGAATGAACTGCAGCATGTGGGGGCGCAGGTTTGAACTATGTAGCTTTGGCATACACACAATTTGAGATCTTGCGACTCGGACACAGGTGTGGGGGGTTTGTCGCCTATAAGAAACCGATCCTGTAGGTCGGTTGCGTACTTGGAGCGTTCATTGCGTCAGAGACACTGATTTTGAGTGTCCTTTGCGTAAATGATGCAGATCTTGAAACTAGGTGCGTCGAAAGATGCATATATTTGAGACCTCCTCAACAACCCTGATTATCACCCAAGGATGTGGATGTAGCAGTGTTTCTACCACCCATGGACCTGAATAAGTCTTTAAATGGTCTAATCTACTTAGTCTGCTTCCTGGTTTCTGTGGGTATCGCACATGGGGACCTGGAATTGGAAAAAGTTGCAAGTAATACGTTTTAACTCTTTAACCCCTTGTCAGCTTCTCGCGTAAGCCGAGATGGTAGTAAGTATACAAATCAACTGATTTTGAATTTGAATTTGAAGTTTAAAATTGATTTCTAAGCCTGTCAATCAGAAAACATCTGAACAATTCCTATGTACTGTCTTGCATACCAAATCATGTTTCTGGTTGTAGCTCCATGTAGCTCCATGCTTTTTTGGAGGAAGCTTCCGCCATTTCTCCATGATGGGGCTCAACCTGCTAGCTAGGAACCTGTGTCTGAAAGCTGGCCCAACGGGTATTCCATTGCAGTAGCAAACTCGGTGCTTGACCCAGTGCATGACACCTGGAGCTGGCTAGAAGCTGCTGTCCATAGCCGAAAAAAGAAGCAAAGCTGAATACTGGTACCAAAATAAACACTTGACAACTGTGGATACATATCTATACATTGTTTATACACTTGTACCGTTCCATGAGTGAGAGGTAGAAGATAGCCATTTAATAATCGTCTCCTCACGCGTTGGCTGGATATGCGGCTGGGCCCCCCCCCCCCCCCCCCACACACACCCACCCACCACCCACCACCCACCCACCCACCCAAGCCACCCCACCCCTGTCCCTTGCTATGTAGGGCATCGCACACGCTTCTCAATCTTTAACACTCCATTTGTTCACCTGATCTATTAACCTCCAGGCTGCTCTCTGCCTGTGACATCGGTAATCGGTCTCCTTTTCATGCACCTCCTGCTGTTGCATCTCTCCAGCTCCCAACTGTGTCTCAGACGCGGTTTCTGTTTCTCCTTCATCCGCCTGTCTGGCGTGGCCACCCACCATATACAAGTGCATCTGGCCAGGGGCCATGGACAAGGGCTCCCCTGGACCTTCTCCCCCAGGGTTGAGAAAATCATAGCCCCCCTCCCGGTTTCTCTTAATCCCCTGTTGTTGGGTGGAGGGACCTGTTGGCGGCGGCTGGGCACTTGTCCCACTTTGTTGTAAGTGGGCATTTGCATGAACATCTTGGGCAGCCCGGGGATGGCGGATTGGGGGGCGTGCGGCACAGCGTGGAGGTTGGGCACTTGCTGGGAGCTCTGAAGGAGATTTACCAGGTACAAGGGGGGTCAGTGGTGAGGTATGGTATGGTGTAATGTGTAATGTGGTGTAGTTGGGCTAGTGGGGGGTAGGTCGGGGGGAGGGGTGGGGCACAGGGGTGGGGTGGGGTGGGGTGGGATGGGATGGGGTGGGGTGGGGTGTATGCTGCGCTGCATGGAGGTGTGTGTGTGTGTGGGGGGGGGGGGGGGGGGGGGGGGGGGGGGGGGGGGGGGAGCTCTGAAGGAGAGTTGCAAGGGGGCGGGGTTGGGGGTGGGCATGGTGGACGGTCATTGGTGTCTTATGGAATGGAGTAGTGTGGCGTGTGATTCAGTGAGGGGGTAGGGCACTTGCTTGGAGCTCTGAGGGATAGTTGCATGGGGTGAGGGGGTGGTATGTGATCTGGTGGTTGGAGATTACCGGAGGGCTTGTGCATGAACATGTTGCAGGTGGGTACAGGGTAGTATTCCCCCCCCCCCCCCCCCCCCCCCCCCCAATCCCACCACACCACACACCCATCACCAGCTGGCAACAAACTCACCCTGTCCCAAATCATCTCCTGTTCCTGCATGTAGGCTCGTCCCATCTTCTCTTTCTCCACCAAACTCTGCTGCTGTTGCTGCTGTTGCTTATACTGCTGCTGCTGCTGATAATGTACATCGTCGCAAATCGTTTGATCATAATTTTCTTTTGCCTGTTCCTCTTTGTCTACAAGGATCATTCCTCTGCCAATGGCTCCCCTTCTTGCTGGTGTGCCTGAAGCTGCTTCTGCTGCTTCTGCTGCCCCAGCCAGATCATGTGCATCCGCTCCGCTTCTGTCAAGGGCTCCATAACCTGGGCCCCTGGACCACCCTTGTGCTGTACCGCTTCTGGCAAGGGCCTCATACCCTGTGCCCCTGGACCGCCCATGAGCTGTGCCACTTGCTGCATCCCCCCGCTGGCCTTACTGAATCTGCCCCTGCTGAGAGTTTTTACAACGTCAGAAGCTCCCATCTGCTGTTGCCTGCATCAGGACACCATAATAACTAGTTTTTTTCACAGTTGAACTATGGCACAAAGCTTATAAATACAACATCGATGATAACACTGACCTGCTGCTGTCATGGATTCTGCGCTCGCTCCCATTTGGCCCTGGACATACGGCGCTGGGCTGGGATGGTCTGGGAGAGCACAGGCTTGTGCCTTGTTTCCTTTCAAGTGTTTCAACAGCCTGAAAGGGCAAGACATGTTTTGGAAATTTTCATGAACAAATCAAAGACAAAAAAGAGGAAAGAATAAATAAATGAGGTAACAAATAAACATCAATCAAGCGAAGATGCTGACAACAAATTGAGGCTGCTATTGAATCTCACCAAAAAGCAAATTTCGAACAAGCTGATGGAATAAGTGATAGCCCACAGATGTTTGTCAAAACAAAACAGGCAATCCTATCCGTATTATCTTAACCTCAAGTGGGATGAGATACAGCAAGTTTTACCTAATAACATGAAGATAAATGCCTTGCTATCAGAAAGTTGTGAACATAATAATGCAAACTAACCTCCCAAATTTGCAGATGCACAATTAATATTTATACGGCATGTAAGAAAGCCCAGGGCCAGTCATACCATACCAGTAACATACCTGGAAACTCTTATTCCAACCTTTTATTCTCTTGCTCCCCTGTCGATGCTGCTGATCTTGCAGTACTAAAGCCTGCATCTGATCCTTGTCAGTGGTGCCAAATAATTTCATCAACAGCTTGTCGTCAATGAGGGGACTCGGATTCAGCCCTCCTGTCTGGGAAGTTGAGCTCATATTCCAGCCTCCTGTCGCCAGGATCCAATGTAGATATGTATAAAATAATAGTATGCTTGAAGTTCACATTACATTCAGTTTAATATTCACAGGTTTAGAGCTTCCAGGATTTCAGCGATGGACTCACAAGGTAACTTGTATCATTGTTGCTGTGTTTTTTGGGAGCCCGTAGCATGTATTTACCCCTCTACAATTACCCATGCATACAACACATGTTTTCTATAAATGTTCTCAATTGTTTGAGGCCGATCGGACAAGTCCCTTTAGCCCAGTATGATTACCCTGGACTGTGACATACATGCATTATTTGGACCTGATGCGGATAATAAATGGGGCATCCTAGGTTTGTCTGTATTGCAAGGGCAACCATGCATGCATATAAATGGGTGTCACAGTCCAGGGGGGTCCAGATAGGCTGCATGGACTTGCCCAATTTCTGATAAGCATATCAATGCATGTCTAGATTGTGTTATTGGGTAGACGAATCCAATCTTGTTCCAAAATTTATCAGAAATTTAAAATTTATCAGATACATTTATATCATTTCAATGGCACCACCGACCATCCGCGTATCTGCATAGAGACTTTCCAGCTATTTTATAAATGGTTCCAAATATGGATGAAAGTCAGATCCCTTCAGCCAAGAGACCACAATATTGGGTCAAAAGTATAAAATTGACAGTTTGGATGCACCACACTTTGGGTATTGTGATTGCTTCAGTCACATCATAGGGTTTGGAACTATATAACTGACATGAACAGCCAAGTATTGAGGTTTCCAGACAAATGTTGTGTCAATTATAATAAGTTGCATTGGCCTGAATGCAGCATTTTCAATTTCAGCACACTCTGTACTAATTTATGAAAGCGACCTACCCAATGGCAATGGAGGCTCTATTATATGACAACGCAGCCATGATTTCCTCTGTGCACTGTGTAAGATGTACAACACCACGTACTGGACATATGGTTGGGATCCACTTGTTCTGGTATCGATTGTATGAAACTCCCCTGCAAGTATTGATGTACAAATTTGTAGTGACCTGATGTGATGTTGTGTAAAGTGATGCAATGCAATGCGGTTTAATCTGTTCAGTTCAGTTCTGTTCTGTTCAGGTCTGTTCAGGTCTGTTCAGGTCTGTTCTGTTCTGCTCTGTTCTGGTTTGGTATGCTTTAATTTGATTTGGTTTGGTTTGGTTTGGTTTCCATGCATGTTTTGCTTTTGTTTGCATGCAACTCCCCTGCAAGTATTGATATTGCAACTTTGTGTGAGTCTGCGCTTGTGCATATGTGTTTGTGTGGGGGTTGGTGAGGGTTGGGGTGCAGGGCCATGTGAATACGGTGTTTGGATGGGATCCTTTATTGAGTGGTGACTGATGCGGATAAATGGATGCAGAGGCCAGTTAATTTGATTCATGTTAGAATACTGGGGCGAAAACGATAACAGCCATGTGATGTGTTGAATATGGGAAAATACCTGTATGCACTTGTCTTTTTAGACTTTGTGTTGTGGTATGGGGTAAGGTAGGGCAAGGGTATACGGGTTGTTGGGGGGGGGTCTATGGTGTTTGATGTGTGGGATGTTAGGGCCATGGGGGTTGGAAGATGCGCAAGTTGGTTTGTGTCGGGTGGGGTGTGGGGTGCGGGGTATGGGGTGTGGGATGTGGGGTGTTGGGTGCGTCGTATGGGGTGAGGGATGTGCCGTGTGGCGTGTGGGTGTGGGGTGTGAGATGTGTGGTGCGTGGTGTGGGGTGCAGAGTATGGGGTGTGGGGTATGAGGTGTGGGGTGGGAGTGCGGAATATGGGGTGTGGGATGTGTGGTGTGGCGTATGGGGTGTGGGGTGCAGAGTATGGGGTGTTGGGTGTGAGGTGTGGGGTGTGGCAAATGGGGTGTGAGGTGTGGGGTGTGGCATATGGGGTGTGGGGTGCGGCGTTTGGGTTTAAAGGGCGTATTTTTTACAGGAATGTATGGATCGCGGGGGATATGTAAGGTGTGTGGGCTGTGTGGGGTTTTGGGGAAGTGGGGTGTATGTGGGGTGTTGGGTGAGGGGTGTGGGGCATCGGTTATGTAGTGTGGGGTATAGGTGGATGTGGGGTGTAGGGTGTGGGGGTGTGGGGTGTGGGATGTGGGGTGTGGGTTGTGGGGTGTAGGGTGTGGGGTGTGGGTTATGGGGAGTGGTGAGTGGAGAGTAGGGAGTGGGAAGTGGTGAGTGGTGAGTTTGGGAATGGGAAGTGGGGAATGGTGAGTGGGAAGTGGGTAGTAGGGAGTGGGGAGTGGGAAGTGGTGAGTGGTGAGTTGGGAATGGGAAGTGGGGAATGGTGAGTGGGAAGTGGGTAGTAGGGAGTGGGGAGTGGGGAGTGGGAAGTGGTGAGTGGTGAGTTGGGAATGGGAAGTGGGGAATGGTGAGTAGGAAGTGGGTAGTAGGGAGTGGGGAGTGGGAAGTGGTGAGTGGTGAGTTGGGAATGGGAAGTGGAGAATGGTGAGTGGGCTGAGCAACACATGAACATACATTATGCTTATGATTATGACATTAAATGAGCAAGAGATGATTTTAGGAGTTAATGGAAACGATTGAATGCCGCATTCTAGTTATTTCAATGAGTACCGGTAGTGTTATGCTGAACAAGATGTTGGGATCATTGCAAAATTATATGTACACTCCTTGCAGGTCCCATAACAGTGTACCCTAATATTGTACCATGAACCATGACCCAGTGTCACATGATTGAGTACAAACGTTCAGTTGCATAAATGGATTTTATTAAAATGGAAACCGTCAAATGTGTAACGTCAATTTATATTCGTATTAAAAAAAAACGTCAAATGTAAACCGTCAATTTATAATAAAACCCCCCAAAAAGCCGACAAATTTTGCAACCGTTAAATGCTGAGAGCAGTACGGTATAGTAATATCTATCTATCACATAGTAACGTATATATACTATCATAACTATCATATACTATCATAACAACACGTATGTATATGTATCACATAGTATCACATATATATCATATATATCATATACCGCATGTAGTTATATCACAGCATATGTAGCAAAGTACTTATCACCTTCTCACCTCCTCGAGGTACTGGTCCAGCCGGATATAGCGCTCTAGATCTTCACTCTGCTTGAGTTTCAGCTTTTCCATCTCTTTGCCTTTTTCAGAGAGCTCCTCACAGACCCTGGAGATGGAGAAGCAGAGAAATGGGATTACGGCATAGTTTTATATTTTCAGCTACAGACAGCACGGCAGCTTGTAAGCTACAAACAGCCCTTAAGTAAGCCAGTCCTTAAGCCAGCCATTGAGCCACGCCCCAAGGTGTCAACAGTGCAGAAAGTCTGGCTGTGTCAGCTTCATGGTGCACTTGGTTGCATCAGGTATGGCTGATTAGCCAGTCAGGGGATCTGCTTAGAAGCTGCCTCTCATAGCTGAAGATAAAAGCTGTGGATTACAGTAATCAATCTATACTGTTCAGGTAAGGCAAGCCCGATTTCCATATCTGCCTAGCCGTGGAATGGAACAGACAAAACACACATATATATGTTGATACGGTAGGTAGGGATAACATATGTATATGTATATATGTATGTGTGTGTGCACATATACAACTCGAAATCACCAAATGTGTATATGTATATGTACGCGCTCATGTGTGCATCCATGCACACACATATATATATCAAAAATCTGTAACACACCCATCCATGTATGCATCCCCTCTCACCCACTGGGGGTGGGGAAGACATCCCTCTAAGTGATGCATTTGTTGGCCGTTGTTGCATTATATGATACATGGCACCGAGTGTGTCTTCTACTTCCTCACCTAGAGGAATCCATGTCCTATTTATAGCGCTCCTTGACCAGCGTAGCAAAGTTCTTATGCGCCACATCCAGGGATTGACGCATCTGCTGCACCCCCATGCATATGCAGGCACCTACAGACCCATCCACCCACTGATATATCCAATCACACATCCATATTATGCAACGCATATAAAGCACCAGCAATGCCCTCTACTTGCTCACCTTGATAAATCCTGGCCCAGCTGTTGCACCTCCTGCTGCAGCACTCCCACATCAGAGGACAGCGGCAAACTGCATCTTTCTTGATGCAGTCCGGCACCAGCAGTACCAGCAGCACCTGCAGCTCCTGTTGCCAAAGTGTCAGCAATTCCGTTCAAAGTGTTTACGGTACCATTAAATGGGACATATTTGGATTGTGTTTGCTTGTTAGTTTGCTGTGACATATTTTGTTTGTATGCGCTTTTCATGATCCCCCCCTGACATAACCACCTACCACCTGTGGGTGTGTGTCCATGGCCATGTCCATCCCAGCTTTCATTGCAGGCGCTCCAGCTCTTGCACAATGACAGGGAACGGGAGCTACCTAGAAGCTGCTACACGGAGCCCAATAAAGAAACAGTGCCTATAACCACCACCACCTACAGCTCCTGCCACACTAGAGCCTGCGGGTTCATACTACATGACTACCTACAGTTTATTATTTCATACATGCCCAACCCTATGGGTCAACTGAAGATGGAAAGGAAGATAGATGGATAAGAAGATGACACAAGTAAAAATGTGTTATGATGGTGCACAAGGCTTTGATGGTGTAACTACCAATAAGTGCAACGCCCGACTTAAAGAACGTGATAGCTCACTCTTCCAGCAGGAAGTGCATGTATGAGAGGGGGGCATGGGGACGACTGGTTGCACCCCTGAGGCCAATAGGTTCAGTTCAGTGTTAGTTGGCATGGGGGGAAGGGCAAAGGCATAGCCCGTTCTGTAAACCAGCCCAAATCAGGGGCAGCACCTTAGTTGATGTTAAAAACACAATGGCTTACTTTTCTTTGGGGTTGTGGCGGCATGCGAGGGGGGCAGGGGGACAACTGGTGCACCGCTGCAGCCAGCGGGTTGGCTTCAGTGCTGTTGTGCTTCCTTTTCAGTCCCCTAGTGCAAACTCCCTCCTCCCCATGAACCTCCAAGTTTACTGGACAGAGGAGTACCCTGCAGTGGTGTAGGTGGTGGGGCGAGGTTGGTTGGCTGGGTCAGTTGGCTTGGGGATATATTACATGGACTACTGGGACCAGGAGTGCTGATGCGTGGCCATGCGTGCTGATGACTCACAAGCTCACGCACAACTCTATAACACACTTTCGGCAATGGTGGTTTCCTGCCGTGGATATAGGTGGAGGTAAGGGGCTAGTTGGTTGATTGGTGGGTAGGTTGAAGAGGTTAGTTGGTTTGTTATATGACATGGTCTAACAGCCTTTGGGTCAAGGCTCAAGATCTGCTTTGTTGACGGATTTAATGGTGCAAGCACACTTTATGTCTTCAAGTCCGCTAATAATATAATAAACAAATCCTTTGCACATTTTAAAGTGAACTAGTTTATTTGACCGAGGAAAATGCCGAGACAAGAGCGTTACAGCTTGTCTTTTCGGCAAACAGCACCACTTTCTAGGCAGCTCCCTCAGGAACTGAGACTGTTACTCAGCCTAACCAAATATCCCAGGAGTGCTGGAAAGCTGGCAATATCAACTTCCAAATGCACTAGGTTGCTTAAGCTTTGAATGTTGAGTCAGTCCAGGGAGCTGCCTAAAAGCTGCTGAACGTAGCTAAAAATGAAAATAGTGACCTGGAGCCCAACAACTCGCAACTATACAACATAAGACCTGAGGTCAAGTAGAATAAGAACACATTACGCCATCTTACCTGAAACGAGCTTTGTTAAAGGTGTCCTTGTCAGTAGGGATGTGCTGATCTGCTTTCTCAGCATGCTCTGCTTCATCAGGCTGATCTGGGGTGCTGTCGAGGTCTGCTAAACAAGGGTGGGGCTGGCTCCTGCCTATATTTCCAGGCTCTCCTTGATCTATGAGTAAGGTGTGGGCCCTACTATCTGCGGCAAGCTCCATGTTGCCAGGGAGCATATTCCCTACAAGGTTTGCTTGAACAGATCCAACCAGGGGGCCAGCATCAGCGCCAGCATGACTGGCTCCGAAGCCCATTTCAGCTTTGGCCATGTCCACGTCCTGTATGGGTGTACGAGCGCAAGGTGGAAAGAAAATACTAAACAACTTTGCACACACACACTCTGGCTGATCATGGTGGTGGTGATGCTTATGTCAAATATGACATTATTGCCTAAACATATGGGTTGATGGAAGTATATATCAGATTACACGCTATATCCAAAGACGCGCGGAAGTGTGTGTGTCTATGTCCTGCTATTTAACCAAATCTGTCTCAGCTCCGAGACAGATCTTAGCCAGCTAAAAAAATCAAGTCTGCCGCAAACAAACAAGGCTACTAGAACAGAATGCTGGCATGAGCACCTAAAACCACTAAATATATTAAAATGAAAGTGACTAAAAATGATGCAAAACTAAGGGCAGCCATTTCTGAAGGAAACCAAGAGCACCTACCTCTCCTCATGTCCTCTGTAGGGCGCTATCATCTTCTCCACACTCTTGCACGGACGCATCTGCTGCTCCCATGTGAGAAGAACGCTGTAGGTTGCCCCTGAATTTTTGTTGGTGTTGCTGTTGTTTTTATTGTTGATGTTATTGTGTGTATTGATTCCTCCACCCACATTGCTTTAAACATATGATAAATGATAGGGAGAATACAAATTATCATAGAAGCAAACCGGATACAAGGGGAAATCGTGAAAAGCCTGTTGGTCGCAGTCAAATCACAGCATTGAATGTTTGACAGAACAATTATTACAACACTAACCTGCTGCTGTCATGGATTATGTGCTGACTTCCACTTGGCCCGGAACAAGCGGAGTTAGGCTGGGATGATTCCGGAGGGCATGGGCGTGTCCCTTGTAGTCTTTGGACAGCCTGAAAGGGGAAGACAAGTTTTGACCTTCGTCACGAACAATCAAGTGCGAAGCAAGACAGCAGAAAAGGTAGAAACCAGGTGACATACTTACGAGCAAGCAAGCAAGCAAATATTTGTATAAGTAATTTGGGCAGCCATTGCACCTTGTGAGCATGTATTACTTCCCAACAAGCTAATGGACTAAGTGATAGCACATGGATGTTTACCAAAAGTGCAAAGCACCACTATCTTTACCATGCATAGCCTCATCTGAAACGTGACTTATGGCGCAGATGTTTCCTAATAAAAAAATGAAAGGTTAAATATATACCTTGCTGCCAGGAAATTGTGTAGAAAACAATGTAAACCATCCTCCGAAAAACTCGTACATGTAACTTATATTTATATGCAGGAAATCTCCAACCCATTCAAGGGTACCTGCAAATTCTTAGACACCGCTTTTACATAGTGGCTCCGCTGCCGATGCTGCTGATCTTGCAGAACTAAGGCCTGGATCTGTTCCTTTTCAGTGGTGCCGAATAATTTCATCAACAGCTTGTGGTCAATCATGGATTCGGATTCAGCCCTTCTGCCCAGAAAGTTGAGATCCTCGTATGGCCTCCTGTTGTAGGAATCGGAGGTGGAGATTATTCATATAGTAAATCTCAGAGTGTATAGAGGTTCCATTCGCCCCCAAGGGTTAACCAGAACAACATCAAGAAAAACAAAGAAAAAAAACAAGAATAAGAATATGAACAACATGTTAATTGGTTTCCAAACTGCAGACAGTGCACAAATTGTATACTGTCAATCTGTTATTTTGCATACAAACGTCAACATCCGTATATTTTCTGCAATGGCAATCAGAAAACAGTTTTCTCATGGCGCCACATGATAACAACATCCCCATGATCATAATCGTGTGCCTACACCATTTTCTACAAGCTTATAGTTATTCAGATGATTTGGATTTCGTTTTTCGAAGCAGGTTGTAAATAGTATTTTGTACCCCAAATTCGGCCTTGAAATTGTGGGATATTTTCGTAAATTTGTCCTGATAAAGTATAGAATCAATACGACCTGTCGACCCATTGAATCCAAATCATTTCCAGAACTGCTGTAGTGATAGGACCCTTCAACCTGCGTGGGACGTAAGATTGGGACAACGATAAGCAAGCAACACAATTGGCGTTTGGCAGGATCCATTTGTCGAGCGGTGGCGTGGGCCCCCGGCGTGGGCCCTTGGACCTCCCGGGCCATCCTCCTCCTAGCGGCGGCCAAGCGCCTGTCGTACGGTATTTTTTGCTCTACTGGGCGTGTTGTATTTGCGCGTGTCGTATTTTGCTCTACTGGGTGGGCGGGAGCCCCCCTACGCCCACACCCCTGCCCCCCTCTGCCCTGGCCTACACCCACACAGTCACGGTCCCCTGTTGTCTGTTTTTTCAGGGGCCTGGTTTTTTGCGTCGGCAAGTAACACTTGCCCTTTCGTAAATCCTGGCTTCGGTCCGCTGCACTCGATTCCGGTGCCACCAGTCGCTCCGATAGACAACACTCTCCGCCAATTTCCCCTACTGGCCACGCGCCTAGGACTTGTCTTTTCAGCTTTTATCAACAGCTTCTTGGCAGTTCCCTACGCCAGCCAATGTGTAACACCCAGGTATTACAGCAGTTCGGGCCAGCAGATTATGGCAGCTTCGAGGTGCACTAGGTTGCGCTAGGTTAGACTGCACAGGCAGTCAGGGGAGCTTCTCAGAAGCTATTGCTCGCACCTGAAAATAAATGTAATCAGGTTTCCGAGTTTCTTAAGGGGGTGGTGCTAATAAAAATATATGAGAGTCACATAACTGCACATAAATATGATTTGTCATTTGTGGAGACCGAAAAGAGGAGCTGTGATGAGCAGCCCGCTGATGAAGGATGGGGCATTGGGGCCATGTGGTCCGCAGGTCCGGTTCCAAAATCCCTAGTGTCTCCTTTCAATAAAATCCAGGAGTCTTGCATACCGGTACATCCAAATGTATATGCTTTTGTTTGGCATCAATTTTAGTACATCTGAGAACCATTCTAAGTTCGAGTTCTGACATCAATATGTTGACATCTGTATACAGGTACACACGTGCTGAGTGTACTACTACATCAATATATTGCTAATGGTTGGTCTAATACTGCCAGGGCATATCAAGAGTATGATACATATATTGCCCAAATATAGCTGGTGGCTACATGGGTGCATATATCTTGCACGCATACACTGAATGCACTAGCACATCCAGAGATGATTAAGCCTCGCCCTTTCAAAGTCCACACGTACCAAGGGCATGCTAAATAACTATTGTCAACATAGCACACGGCTATAAGAGTGCATACATCACACATGCAATTGTTGTTGTTGTTGTTGTTGTTTGTTTTGTTGCTGTTGTTCTTTTTGTTGTTGTTGTTGATGTTGTTGTTGTTGCAGTCGAGGGGCAGGCCTAGTAGGTTATGCACGCACTGAGTGCACTAGCGCATCAAGATATCGCTATTGGTCGCTCTAGTCCTGGCCGTACGCGTACGTATCAAGAGCATGATACATAGCTACCCCAATTATGGCAGATGGATATAGGGATTATTAATTGCTGCCCTCAGCCTGTCTATATGTATCAACTGGATGATGCAGAACTCCCTCATCTTTTCTCCCATCCCATATTCTGTTTTGACTATGTATGGCAGCTTCTAGCTAGCTTACTGTGTATGGCAGCTTGTAGTCAACTAACTATTTAAGGCAGCTTCTAACTATCTAACTATTTATTGCAGCTTCTAGCCAGCTAAACTACATATGCCAGCTTCTAGGATAGCCAGCTAACTATGTATGGCAGCTTCTAGCCAGCTAACTACGTATGGTAGCTTCTAGCCAGCTAACTACATATGCCAGCTTCTAGGATAGCCAGCTAACTATGTATGGCAGCTTCTAGCCAGCTAACTACGTATGGTAGCTTCTAGCCAGCTAACTACGTATGGTAGCTTCTAGCCAGCTAACTACGTATGGTAGCTTCTAGGATAGCCAGCTAACTATGTATGGCAGCTTCTAGCCAGCTAACTACGTATGGTAGCTTCTAGCCAGCTAACTACGTATGGTAGCTTCTAGGATAGCCAACTAACTATATATGGCAGCTTCTAACCAGCTCACTATGCATGGCAGCTTCTAGCCATCTTACTGTTTATGGCAACTTCTTGCGAGCTAACCCAGTTGCTGCTGATTGGCTTCACCAATCATGAAGCTAGCTAGTGTGTCGATATACATGACATTTCATTACACCTTTAAACTTGGGGTTAGACTAAGTGGCTGGGGAACTGGCTAGAAGCTGCTGTGCGTAGCGATAGCAAGAAGCAGTGCTGTCAATACCATGAATACTCTACGGACCCCCATGCTGTTCTCGGCACCTAGAAAATTGATGGGAATTCAAAGACATGGGAATCTACAGGGGGGGTGGCTTGGCCTCCTCCAGCCTGCGCCCGGAAGATTGGGAGGGCCAGCACCTCCTCCAAGCACTCCTCCAAAGGTACTGTGCGCACCTGCACCTGAGAGAGACATTAGTGGTTGGGAGTCGTGGGTAGGGCTGGGAGGGGCAGGGGAATGGTATCATCAGATTCTCAGATAAGAAAATGCTAGTTAAATAGAAGAACAAGTTGGTGCGTAGAACTGCATGTATGTAATAGTACAGGGGAAGCATTACAGCCTGGGGGGAATATCCCACCTTCTGTAAAGGTGTGAGGGCTAGGACGGGGGATAACCTAGCTCTGCAATGCAGACAACCAAACATAGCAATTTTGACGCTAGGGTTTACATCTGCGCACCATGTGTTAGTTGAAGGCTCAGTCTGTCTGTCTCTAAGGTACCAAACACTGATAGCGGGGTAAGCTTCATGCGCCTGTTTAAGCAAGACAGGAGTCATTGAACTGGAGTGCGATTAAATGGCTCCAGCCTACTTTGATGCTGCTCACCGCACTTGTTTGCTGTACAGCTTACTTTAAAACCCAAAGGGTAAAAATACATCAAGCATAACTTCAAGGTCAGCTACTTACTGAGAAAGTCTTTAAACTCTTTATCTGCTAACTGTGGTCCCTGGTTTCCGTGGGTATCGCACAGGGGGGCTTGGAGTTTGGCGACGGTGAGTAGCCCAGAGTAGGCTGAAAAAACATGTAACAGTTCAAATTCATAACGTCAAGGTCAGCTCATACACAGAAAATACCACTCCATTCGGTAAATCGAAAGTGCGTATATAGCTTTTCTTTTTGGCTGGCCAAACCTCAAGCAACATATTGCTCCTGGAAGCTGAAAAATCAGCTTTCAAACCGTTTTGAAATCTTGGAGCTACAATCAGTGGCTGGATCATGTAGCTGCCTAGAAGCTGCTGCTCATAGCCGAAGAGAAAAGCAATGCACCCCACGTGCCCTAGGTGGACCTCGTAGGCAAGAGGCACACTGTTTCTGTTTTATGATACACATGGTAGCTTCCAGCCAGCTTCATTAGCCCGGAACTGGGTCGAGCTCAATGCATTCAGTGCTCTATCTGCATTGGAATGATCGCCATGTCAGCTTTCATACACACTAGCAAGCTTCGGCTGTGGGCCAAGAAATGGATAATGGAGCTGCCTAGAAGCAAAAGTGACTAGGTAGAGACCCCATGTAGACTCCAGCTAAGACGAGGCTGAAATAGGAGTACAAAAGTAAGAAGTCAAATTGTGTCTAAGTAATTCTAGACATGTCTTGACACTATGACTCCATCCCAAACCATGTGATTGCTCTCGCCACAGAGGTGTGTTCTGTCTTTAGGGGTTTGTCACCAAGGTCGTTTATAATTGTAGGGTGCCCTACCCAGTGGGTCCTCTGGAGGTCGGGGCTCGTGTGCTGTTGTTGGCTTGTGGTAAAGTATGTGGCCAGGAGCGAATGAACTGCAGCATGTGGGGGCGCAGGTTTGAACTATGTAGCTTTGGCATACACACAATTTGAGATCTTGCGACTCGGACACAGGTGTGGGGGGTTTGTCGCCTATAAGAAACCGATCCTGTAGGTCGGTTGCGTACTTGGAGCGTTCATTGCGTCAGAGACACTGATTTTGAGTGTCCTTTGCGTAAATGATGCAGATCTTGAAACTAGGTGCGTCGAAAGATGCATATATTTGAGACCTCCTCAACAACCCTGATTATCACCCAAGGATGTGGATGTAGCAGTGTTTCTACCACCCATGGACCTGAATAAGTCTTTAAATGGTCTAATCTACTTAGTCTGCTTCCTGGTTTCTGTGGGTATCGCACATGGGGACCTGGAATTGGAAAAAGTTGCAAGTAATACGTTTTAACTCTTTAACCCTTGTCAGCTTCTCGCGTAAGCCGAGATGGTAGTAAGTATACAAATCAACTGATTTTGAATTTGAATTTGAAGTTTAAAATTGATTTCTAAGCCTGTCAATCAGAAAACATCTGAACAATTCCTATGTACTGTCTTGCATACCAAATCATGTTTCTGGTTGTAGCTCCATGTAGCTCCATGCTTTTTGGAGGAAGCTTCCGCCATTTCTCCATGATGGGGCTCAACCTGCTAGCTAGGAACCTGTGTCTGAAAGCTGGCCCAACGGGTATTCCATTGCAGTAGCAAACTCGGTGCTTGACCCAGTGCATGACACCTGGAGCTGGCTAGAAGCTGCTGTCCATAGCCGAAAAAGAAGCAAAGCTGAATACTGGTACCAAAAATAAACACTTGACAACTGTGGATACATATCTATACATTGTTTATACACTTGTACCGTTCCATGAGTGAGAGGTAGAAGATAGCCATTTAATAATCGTCTCCTCACGCGTTGGCTGGATATGCGGCTGGGCACCCCCCCCCCCCCCCCCCACACCCACCCACCCACACCCCCACCCACCACCCAAGCCACCCCACCCCTGTCCCTTGCTATGTAGGGCATCGCACACGCTTCTCAATCTTTAACACTCCATTTGTTCACCTGATCTATTAACCTCCAGGCTGCTCTCTGCCTGTGACATCGGTAATCGGTCTCCTTTTCATGCACCTCCTGCTGTTGCATCTCTCCAGCTCCCAACTGTGTCTCAGACGCGGTTTCTGTTTCTCCTTCATCCGCCTGTCTGGCGTGGCCACCCACCATATACAAGTGCATCTGGCCAGGGGCCATGGACAAGGGCTCCCCTGGACCTTCCTCCCCAGGGTTGAGAAAATCATAGCCCCCCTCCCGGTTTCTCTTAATCCCCTGTTGTTGGGTGGAGGGACCTGTTGGCGGCGGCTGGGCACTTGTCCCACTTTGTTGTAAGTGGGCATTTGCATGAACATCTTGGGCAGCCCGGGGATGGCGGATTGGGGGGCGTGCGGCACAGCGTGGAGGTTGGGCACTTGCTGGGAGCTCTGAAGGAGATTTACCAGGTACAAGGGGGGTCAGTGGTGAGGTATGGTATGGTGTAATGTGTAATGTGGTGTAGTTGGGCTAGTGGGGGGTAGGTCGGGGGGAGGGGTGGGGCACAGGGGTGGGGTGGGGTGGGATGGGATGGGGTGGGGTGGGGTGTATGCTGCGCTGCATGGAGGTGTGTGTGTGTGGGGGGGGGGGGGGGGGGGGGGGGGGGGGGGGGGGGGGGGAGCTCTGAAGGAGAGTTGCAAGGGGGCGGGGTTGGGGGTGGGCATGGTGGACGGTCATTGGTGTCTTATGGAATGGAGTAGTGTGGCGTGTGATTCAGTGAGGGGGTAGGGCACTTGCTTGGAGCTCTGAGGGATAGTTGCATGGGGTGAGGGGGTGGTATGTGATCTGGTGGTTGGAGATTACCGGAGGGCTTGTGCATGAACATGTTGCAGGTGGGTACAGGGTAGTATTCCCCCCCCCCCCCCCCCCCCCCCCCCCCCAATCCCCACCACACCACACACCCATCACCAGCTGGCAACAAACTCACCCTGTCCCAAATCATCTCCTGTTCCTGCATGTAGGCTCGTCCCATCTTCTCTTTCTCCACCAAACTCTGCTGCTGTTGCTGCTGTTGCTTATACTGCTGCTGCTGCTAATGTACATCGTCGCAAATCGTTTGATCATAATTTTCTTTTGCCTGTTCCTCTTTGTCTACAAGGATCATTCCCTCTGCCAATGGCTCCCCTTCTTGCTGGTGTGCCTGAAGCTGCTTCTGCTGCTTCTGCTGCCCCAGCCAGATCATGTGCATCCGCTCCGCTTCTGTCAAGGGCTCCATAACCTGGGCCCCTGGACCACCCTTGTGCTGTACCGCTTCTGGCAAGGGCCTCATACCCTGTGCCCCTGGACCGCCCATGAGCTGTGCCACTTGCTGCATCCCCCCCGCTGGCCTTACTGAATCTGCCCCTGCTGAGAGTTTTACAACGTCAGAAGCTCCCATCTGCTGTTGCCTGCATCAGGACACCATAATAACTAGTTTTTTCACAGTTGAACTATGGCACAAAGCTTATAAATACAACATCGATGATAACACTGACCTGCTGCTGTCATGGATTCTGCGCTCGCTCCCATTTGGCCCTGGACATACGGCGCTGGGCTGGGATGGTCTGGGAGAGCACAGGCTTGTGCCTTGTTTCCTTTCAAGTGTTTCAACAGCCTGAAAGGGCAAGACATGTTTTGGAAATTTTCATGAACAAATCAAAGACAAAAAGAGGAAAGAATAAATAAATGAGGTAACAAATAAACATCAATCAAGCGAAGATGCTGACAACAAATTGAGGCTGCTATTGAATCTCACCAAAAAGCAAATTTCGAAACAAGCTGATGGAATAAGTGATAGCCCACAGATGTTTGTCAAAACAAAACAGGCAATCCTATCCGTATTATCTTAACCTCAAGTGGGATGAGATACAGCAAGTTTTACCTAATAACATGAAGATAAATGCCTTGCTATCAGAAAGTTGTGAACATAATAATGCAAACTAACCTCCCAAATTTGCAGATGCACAATTAATATTTATACGGCATGTAAGAAAGCCCAGGGCCAGTCATACCATACCAGTAACATACCTGGAAACTCTTATTCCAACCTTTTATTCTCTTGCTCCCCTGTCGATGCTGCTGATCTTGCAGTACTAAAGCCTGCATCTGATCCTTGTCAGTGGTGCCAAATAATTTCATCAACAGCTTGTCGTCAATGAGGGACTCGGATTCAGCCCTCCTGTCTGGGAAGTTGAGCTCATATTCCAGCCTCCTGTCGCCAGGATCCAATGTAGATATGTATAAAATAATAGTATGCTTGAAGTTCACATTACATTCAGTTTAATATTCACAGGTTTAGAGCTTCCAGGATTTCAGCGATGGACTCACAAGGTAACTTGTATCATTGTTGCTGTGTTTTTTGGGAGCCCGTAGCATGTATTTACCCCTCTACAATTACCCATGCATACAACACATGTTTTCTATAAATGTTCTCAATTGTTTGAGGCCGATCGGACAAGTCCTTTAGCCCAGTATGATTACCCTGGACTGTGACATACATGCATTATTTGGACCTGATGCGGATAATAAATGGGGCATCCTAGGTTTGTCTGTATTGCAAGGGCAACCATGCATGCATATAAATGGGTGTCACAGTCCAGGGGGGTCCAGATAGGCTGCATGGACTTGCCCAATTTCTGATAAGCATATCAATGCATGTCTAGATTGTGTTATTGGGTAGACGAATCCAATCTTGTTCCAAAATTTATCAGAAATTTAAAATTTATCAGATACATTTATATCATTTCAATGGCACCACCGACCATCCGCGTATCTGCATAGAGACTTCCAGCTATTTTATAAATGGTTCCAAATATGGATGAAAGTCAGATCCCTTCAGCCAAGAGACCACAATATTGGGTCAAAAGTATAAAATTGACAGTTTGGATGCACCACACTTTGGGTATTGTGATTGCTTCAGTCACATCATAGGGTTTGGAACTATATAACTGACATGAACAGCCAAGTATTGAGGTTTCCAGACAAATGTTGTGTCAATTATAATAAGTTGCATTGGCCTGAATGCAGCATTTTCAATTTCAGCACACTCTGTACTAATTTATGAAAGCGACCTACCCAATGGCAATGGAGGCTCTATTATATGACAACGCAGCCATGATTTCCTCTGTGCACTGTGTAAGATGTACAACACCACGTACTGGACATATGGTTGGGATCCACTTGTTCTGGTATCGATTGTATGAAACTCCCCTGCAAGTATTGATGTACAAATTTGTAGTGACCTGATGTGATGTTGTGTAAAGTGATGCAATGCAATGCGGTTTAATCTGTTCAGTTCAGTTCTGTTCTGTTCAGGTCTGTTCAGGTCTGTTCAGGTCTGTTCTGTTCTGCTCTGTTCTGGTTTGGTATGCTTTAATTTGATTTGGTTTGGTTTGGTTTGGTTTCCATGCATGTTTTGCTTTTGTTTGCATGCAACTCCCCTGCAAGTATTGATATTGCAACTTTGTGTGAGTCTGCGCTTGTGCATATGTGTTTGTGTGGGGTTGGTGAGGGTTGGGGTGCAGGGCCATGTGAATACGGTGTTTGGATGGGATCCTTTATTGAGTGGTGACTGATGCGGATAAATGGATGCAGAGGCCAGTTAATTTGATTCATGTTAGAATACTGGGGCGAAAACGATAACAGCCATGTGATGTGTTGAATATGGGAAAATACCTGTATGCACTTGTCTTTTTAGACTTTGTGTTGTGGTATGGGGTAAGGTAGGGCAAGGGTATACGGGTTGTTGGGGGGGGGTCTATGGTGTTTGATGTGTGGGATGTTAGGGCCATGGGGGTTGGAAGATGCGCAAGTTGGTTTGTGTCGGGTGGGGTGTGGGGTGCGGGTATGGGGTGTGGGATGTGGGGTGTTGGGTGCGTCGTATGGGGTGAGGGATGTGCCGTGTGGCGTGTGGGTGTGGGGTGTGAGATGTGTGGTGCGTGGTGTGGGGTGCAGAGTATGGGGTGTGGGGTATGAGGTGTGGGGTGGGAGTGCGGAATATGGGGTGTGGGATGTGTGGTGTGGCGTATGGGGTGTGGGGTGCAGAGTATGGGGTGTTGGGTGTGAGGTGTGGGGTGTGGCAAATGGGGTGTGAGGTGTGGGGTGTGGCATATGGGGTGTGGGGTGCGGCGTTTGGGTTTAAAGGGCGTATTTTTTACAGGAATGTATGGATCGCGGGGGATATGTAAGGTGTGTGGGCTGTGTGGGGTTTTGGGGAAGTGGGGTGTATGTGGGGTGTTGGGTGAGGGGTGTGGGGCATCGGTTATGTAGTGTGGGGTATAGGTGGATGTGGGGTGTAGGGTGTGGGGGTGTGGGGTGTGGGATGTGGGGTGTGGGTTGTGGGGTGTAGGGTGTGGGGTGTGGGTTATGGGGAGTGGTGAGTGGAGAGTAGGGAGTGGGAAGTGGTGAGTGGTGAGTTGGGAATGGGAAGTGGGGAATGGTGAGTGGGAAGTGGGTAGTAGGGAGTGGGGAGTGGGAAGTGGTGAGTGGTGAGTTGGGAATGGGAAGTGGGGAATGGTGAGTGGGAAGTGGGTAGTAGGGAGTGGGGAGTGGGGAGTGGGAAGTGGTGAGTGGTGAGTTGGGAATGGGAAGTGGGGAATGGTGAGTAGGAAGTGGGTAGTAGGGAGTGGGGAGTGGGAAGTGGTGAGTGGTGAGTTGGGAATGGGAAGTGGAGAATGGTGAGTGGGCTGAGCAACACATGAACATACATTATGCTTATGATTATGACATTAAATGAGCAAGAGATGATTTTAGGAGTTAATGGAAACGATTGAATGCCGCATTCTAGTTATTTCAATGAGTACCGGTAGTGTTATGCTGAACAAGATGTTGGGATCATTGCAAAATTATATGTACACTCCTTGCAGGTCCCATAACAGTGTACCCTAATATTGTACCATGAACCATGACCCAGTGTCACATGATTGAGTACAAACGTTCAGTTGCATAAATGGATTTTATTAAAATGGAAACCGTCAAATGTGTAACGTCAATTTATATTCGTATTAAAAAAAACGTCAAATGTAAACCGTCAATTTATAATAAAACCCCCCCAAAAAGCCGACAAATTTTGCAACCGTTAAATGCTGAGAGCAGTACGGTATAGTAATATCTATCTATCACATAGTAACGTATATATACTATCATAACTATCATATACTATCATAACAACACGTATGTATATGTATCACATAGTATCACATATATATCATATATATCATATACCGCATGTAGTTATATCACAGCATATGTAGCAAAGTACTTATCACCTTCTCACCTCCTCGAGGTACTGGTCCAGCCGGATATAGCGCTCTAGATCTTCACTCTGCTTGAGTTTCAGCTTTTCCATCTCTTTGCCTTTTTCAGAGAGCTCCTCACAGACCCTGGAGATGGAGAAGCAGAGAAATGGGATTACGGCATAGTTTTATATTTTCAGCTACAGACAGCACGGCAGCTTGTAAGCTACAAACAGCCCTTAAGTAAGCCAGTCCTTAAGCCAGCCATTGAGCCACGCCCCAAGGTGTCAACAGTGCAGAAAGTCTGGCTGTGTCAGCTTCATGGTGCACTTGGTTGCATCAGGTATGGCTGATTAGCCAGTCAGGGGATCTGCTTAGAAGCTGCCTCTCATAGCTGAAGATAAAAGCTGTGGATTACAGTAATCAATCTATACTGTTCAGGTAAGGCAAGCCCGATTTCCATATCTGCCTAGCCGTGGAATGGAACAGACAAAACACACATATATATGTTGATACGGTAGGTAGGGATAACATATGTATATGTATATATGTATGTGTGTGTGCACATATACAACTCGAAATCACCAAATGTGTATATGTATATGTACGCGCTCATGTGTGCATCCATGCACACACATATATATATCAAAAATCTGTAACACACCCATCCATGTATGCATCCCCTCTCACCCACTGGGGGTGGGGAAGACATCCCTCTAAGTGATGCATTTGTTGGCCGTTGTTGCATTATATGATACATGGCACCGAGTGTGTCTTCTACTTCCTCACCTAGAGGAATCCATGTCCTATTTATAGCGCTCCTTGACCAGCGTAGCAAAGTTCTTATGCGCCACATCCAGGGATTGACGCATCTGCTGCACCCCCATGCATATGCAGGCACCTACAGACCATCCACCCACTGATATATCCAATCACACATCCATATTATGCAACGCATATAAAGCACCAGCAATGCCCTCTACTTGCTCACCTTGATAAATCCTGGCCCAGCTGTTGCACCTCCTGCTGCAGCACTCCCACATCAGAGGACAGCGGCAAACTGCATCTTTCTTGATGCAGTCCGGCACCAGCAGTACCAGCAGCACCTGCAGCTCCTGTTGCCAAAGTGTCAGCAATTCCGTTCAAAGTGTTTACGGTACCATTAAATGGGACATATTTGGATTGTGTTTGCTTGTTAGTTGCTGTGACATATTTTGTTTGTATGCGCTTTTCATGATCCCCCCCTGACATAACCACCTACCACCTGTGGGTGTGTGTCCATGGCCATGTCCATCCCAGCTTTCATTGCAGGCGCTCCAGCTCTTGCACAATGACAGGGAACGGGAGCTACCTAGAAGCTGCTACACGGAGCCCAATAAAGAAACAGTGCCTATAACCACCACCACCTACAGCTCCTGCCACACTAGAGCCTGCGGGTTCATACTACATGACTACCTACAGTTTATTATTTCATACATGCCCAACCCTATGGGTCAACTGAAGATGGAAAGGAAGATAGATGGATAAGAAGATGACACAAGTAAAAATGTGTTATGATGGTGCACAAGGCTTTGATGGTGTAACTACCAATAAGTGCAACGCCCGACTTAAAGAACGTGATAGCTCACTCTTCCAGCAGGAAGTGCATGTATGAGAGGGGGGCATGGGGACGACTGGTTGCACCCCTGAGGCCAATAGGTTCAGTTCAGTGTTAGTTGGCATGGGGGGAAGGGCAAAGGCATAGCCCGTTCTGTAAACCAGCCCAAATCAGGGGCAGCACCTTAGTTGATGTTAAAAACACAATGGCTTACTTTTCTTTGGGGTTGTGGCGGCATGCGAGGGGGGCAGGGGACAACTGGTGCCACCGCTGCAGCCAGCGGGTTGGCTTCAGTGCTGTTGTGCTTCCTTTTCAGTCCCCTAGTGCAAACTCCCTCCTCCCCATGAACCTCCAAGTTTACTGGACAGAGGAGTACCCTGCAGTGGTGTAGGTGGTGGGGCGAGGTTGGTTGGCTGGGTCAGTTGGCTTGGGGATATATTACATGGACTACTGGGACCAGGAGTGCTGATGCGTGGCCATGCGTGCTGATGACTCACAAGCTCACGCACAACTCTATAACACACTTTCGCAATGGTGGTTTCCTGCCGTGGATATAGGTGGAGGTAAGGGGCTAGTTGGTTGATTGGTGGGTAGGTTGAAGAGGTTAGTTGGTTTGTTATATGACATGGTCTAACAGCCTTTGGGTCAAGGCTCAAGATCTGCTTTGTTGACGGATTTAATGGTGCAAGCACACTTTATGTCTTCAAGTCCGCTAATAATATAATAAACAAATCCTTTGCACATTTTAAAGTGAACTAGTTTATTTGACCGAGGAAAATGCCGAGACAAGAGCGTTACAGCTTGTCTTTTCGGCAAACAGCACCACTTTCTAGGCAGCTCCCTCAGGAACTGAGACTGTTACTCAGCCTAACCAAATATCCCAGGAGTGCTGGAAAGCTGGCAATATCAACTTCCAAATGCACTAGGTTGCTTAAGCTTTGAATGTTGAGTCAGTCCAGGGAGCTGCCTAAAAGCTGCTGAACGTAGCTAAAAATGAAAATAGTGACCTGGAGCCCAACAACTCGCAACTATACAACATAAGACCTGAGGTCAAGTAGAATAAGAACACATTACGCCATCTTACCTGAAACGAGCTTTGTTAAAGGTGTCCTTGTCAGTAGGGATGTGCTGATCTGCTTTTCTCAGCATGCTCTGCTTCATCAGGCTGATCTGGGGTGCTGTCGAGGTCTGCTAAACAAGGGTGGGGCTGGCTCCTGCCTATATTTCCAGGCTCTCCTTGATCTATGAGTAAGGTGTGGGCCCTACTATCTGCGGCAAGCTCCATGTTGCCAGGGAGCATATTCCCTACAAGGTTTTGCTTGAACAGATCCAACCAGGGGGCCAGCATCAGCGCCAGCATGACTGGCTCCGAAGCCCATTTTTCAGCTTTGGCCATGTCCACGTCCTGTATGGGTGTACGAGCGCAAGGTGGAAAGAAAATACTAAACAACTTTGCACACACACACTCTGGCTGATCATGGTGGTGGTGATGCTTATGTCAAATATGACATTATTGCTAAACATATGGGTTGATGGAAGTATATATCAGATTACACGCTATATCCAAAGACGCGCGGAAGTGTGTGTGTCTATGTCCTGCTATTTTAACCAAATCTGTCTCAGCTCCGAGACAGATCTTAGCCAGCTAAAAAAATCAAGTCTTGCCGCAAACAAAACAAGGCTACTAGAACAGAATGCTGGCATGAGCACCTAAAACCACTAAATATATTAAAATGAAAGTGACTAAAAATGATGCAAAACTAAGGGCAGCCATTTCTGAAGGAAACCAAGAGCACCTACCTCTCCTCATGTCCTCTGTAGGGCGCTATCATCTTCTCCACACTCTTGCACGGACGCATCTGCTGCTCCCATGTGAGAAGAACGCTGTAGGTTGCCCCTGAATTTTTGTTGGTGTTGCTGTTGTTTTTATTGTTGATGTTATTGTGTGTATTGATTCCTCCACCCACATGCTTTAAACATATGATAAATGATAGGGAGAATACAAATTATCATAGAAGCAAACCGGATACAAGGGGAAATCGTGAAAAGCCTGTTGGTCGCAGTCAAATCACAGCATTGAATGTTTGACAGAACAATTATTACAACACTAACCTGCTGCTGTCATGGATTATCGTGCTGACTTCCACTTGGCCCGGAACAAGCGGAGTTAGGCTGGGATGCATTCCGGAGGGCATGGCGTGTCCCTTGTAGTCTTTGGACAGCCTGAAAGGGGAAGACAAGTTTTGACCTTCGTCACGAACAATCAAGTGCGAAGCAAGACCAGCAGAAAAGGTAGAAACCAGGTGACATACTTACGAGCAAGCAAGCAAGCAAATATTTGTATAAGTAATTTGGGCAGCCATTGCACCTTGTGAGCATGTATTACTTCCCAACAAGCTAATGGACTAAGTGATAGCACATGGATGTTTACCAAAAGTGCAAAGCACCACTATTTTACCATGCATAGCCTCATCTGAAACGTGACTTATGGCGCAGATGTTTCCTAATAAAAAATGAAAGGTTAAATATATACCTTGCTGCCAGGAAATTGTGTAGAAAACAATGTAAACCATCCTCCGAAAAACTCGTACATGTAACTTATATTTATATGCAGGAAATCTCCAACCCATTCAAGGGTACCTGCAAATTCTTAGACACCGCTTTTACATAGTGGCTCCGCTGCCGATGCTGCTGATCTTGCAGAACTAAGGCCTGGATCTGTTCCTTTTCAGTGGTGCCGAATAATTTCATCAACAGCTTGTGGTCAATCATGGATTCGGATTCAGCCCTTCTGCCCAGAAAGTTGAGATCCTCGTATGGCCTCCTGTTGTAGGAATCGGAGGTGGAGATTATTCATATAGTAAATCTCAGAGTGTATAGAGGTTCCATTCGCCCCCAAGGGTTAACCAGAAACAACATCAAGAAAAAACAAAGAAAAAAAAACAAGAATAAGAATATGAACAACATGTTAATTGGTTTCCAAACTGCAGACAGTGCACAAATTGTATACTGTCAATCTGTTTATTTTGCATACAAACGTCAACATCCGTATATTTTCTGCAATGGCCAATCAGAAAACAGTTTTCTCATGGCGCCACATGATAACAACATCCCCATGATCATAATCGTGTGCCTACACCATTTTCTACAAGCTTATAGTTATTCAGATGATTTGGATTTCGTTTTTCGAAGCAGGTTGTAAATAGTATTTTGTACCCCAAATTCGGCCTTGAAATTGTGGGATATTTTCGTAAATTTGTCCTGATAAAGTATAGAAATCAATACGACTGTCGACCCATTGAATCCAAATCATTTCCAGAACTGCTGTAGTGATAGGACCCTTCAACCTGCGTGGGACGTAAGATTGGGACAACGATAAGCAAGCAACACAATTGGCGTTTGGCAGGATCCATTTGTCGAGCGGTGGCGTGGGCCCCGGCGTGGGCCCTTGGACCTCCCGGGCCATCCTCCTCCTAGCGGCGGCCAAGCGCCTGTCGTACGGTATTTTTTGCTCTACTGGGCGTGTTGTATTTTGCGCGTGTCGTATTTTTGCTCTACTGGGTGGGCGGGAGCCCCCCTACGCCCACACCCCCTGCCCCCCCTCTGCCCTGGCCTACACCCCACACAGTCACGGTCCCCTGTTGTCTGTTTTTTCAGGGGCCTGGTTTTTTTGCGTCGGCAAGTAACACTTGCCCTTTTCGTAAATCCTGGCTTCGGTCCGCTGCACTCGATTCCGGTGCCACCAGTCGCTCCGATAGACAACACTCTCCGCCAATTTCCCCTACTGGCCACGCGCCTAGGACTTGTCTTTTCAGCTTTTATCAACAGCTTCTTGGCAGTTCCCTACGCCAGCCAATGTGTAACACCCCAGGTTTACAGCAGTTCGGGCCAGCAGATTATGGCAGCTTCGAGGTGCACTAGGTTGCGCTAGGTTAGACTGCACAGGCAGTCAGGGGAGCTTCTCAGAAGCTATTGCTCGCACCTGAAAATAAATGTAATCAGGTTTCCGAGTTTCTTAAGGGGTGGTGCTAATAAAAATATATGAGAGTCACATAACTGCACATAAATATGATTTGTCATTTGTGGAGACCGAAAAGAGGAGCTGTGATGAGCAGCCCGCTGATGAAGGATGGGGCATTGGGGCCATGTGGTCCGCAGGTCCGGTTCCAAAATCCCTAGTGTCTCCTTCAATAAAATCCAGGAGTCTTGGCATACCGGTACATCCAAATGTATATGCTTTTGTTTGGCATCAATTTTAGTACATCTGAGAACCATTCTAAGTTCGAGTTCTGACATCAATATGTTGACATCTGTATACAGGTACACACGTGCTGAGTGTACTACTACATCAATATATTGCTAATGGTTGGTCTAATACTGCCAGGCATATCAAGAGTATGATACATATATTGCCCAAATATAGCTGGTGCTACATGGGTGCATATATCTTGCACGCATACACTGAATGCACTAGCACATCCAGAGATGATTAAGCCTCGCCCTTTCAAAGTCCACACCGTACCAAGGCATGCTAAATAACTATTGTCAACATAGCACACGGCTATAAGAGTGCATACATCACACATGCAATTGTTGTTGTTGTTGTTGTTGTTGTTTTGTTGCTGTTGTTCTTTTTTGTTGTTGTTGTTGATGTTGTTGTTGTTGCAGTCGAGGGGCAGGCCTAGTAGGTTATGCACGCACTGAGTGCACTAGCGCATCAAGATATCGCTATTGGTCGCTCTAGTCCTGGCCGTACGCAGTACGTATCAAGAGCATGATACATAGCTACCCCAATTATGGCAGATGGATATAGGGATTATTAATTGCTGCCCTCAGCCTGTCTATATGTATCAACTGGATGATGCAGAACTCCCTCATCTTTTCTCCCATCCCATATTCTGTTTTGACTATGTATGGCAGCTTCTAGCTAGCTTACTGTATGGCAGCTTGTAGTCAACTAACTATTTAGGCAGCTTCTAACTATCTAACTATTTATTGCAGCTTCTAGCCAGCTAACTACATATGCCAGCTTCTAGGATAGCCAGCTAACTATGTATGGCAGCTTCTAGCCAGCTAACTACGTATGGTAGCTTCTAGCCAGCTAACTACATATGCCAGCTTCTAGGATAGCCAGCTAACTATGTATGGCAGCTTCTAGCCAGCTAACTACCGTATGGTAGCTTCTAGCCAGCTAACTACGTATGGTAGCTTCTAGCCAGCTAACTACGTATGGTAGCTTCTAGGATAGCCAGCTAACTATGTATGGCAGCTTCTAGCCAGCTAAACTACGTATGGTAGCTTCTAGCCAGCTAACTACGTATGGTAGCTTCTAGGATAGCCAACAACTATATATGGCAGCTTCTAACCAGCTCACTATGCATGGCAGCTTCTAGCCATCTTACTGTTTATGGCAACTTCTTGCGAGCTAACCCAGTTGCTGCTGATTGGCTTCACCAATCATGAAGCTAGCTAGTGTGTCGATATACATGACATTTCATTACACCTTTTTAAAACTTGGGGGTTAGACTAAGTGGCTGGGGAACTGGCTAGAAGCTGCTGTTGCGTAGCGATAGCAAGAAGCAGTGCTGTCAATACCATGAATACTCTACGGACCCCCATGCTGTTCTCTGGCACTAGAAAATTGATGGGAATTCAAAGACATGGGAATCTACAGGGGGTGGCTTGGCCTCCTCCAGCCTGCGCCCGGAAGATTGGGAGGGCCAGCACCTCCTCCAAGCACTCCTCCAAAGGTACTGTGCGCACCTGCACCTGAGAGAGACATTAGTGGTTGGGGAGTCGTTGGGTAGGGCTGGGAGGGGCAGGGGAATGGTATCATCAGATTCTCAGATAAGAAAATGCTAGTTAAATAGAAGAACAAGTTGGTGCGTAGAACTGCATGTATGTAATAGTACAGGGAAGCATTACAGCCTGGGGGAATATCCCCACCTTCTGTAAAGGGTGTGAGGGCTAGGACGGGGATAACCTAGCTCTGCAATGCAGACAACCAAACATAGCAATTTTGACGCTAGGGTTTACATCTGCGCACCATGTGTTAGTTGAAGGCTCAGTCTGTCTGTCTCTAAGGTACCAAACACTGATAGCGGGGTAAGCTTCATGCGCCTGTTTAAGCAAGACAGGAGTCATTGAACTGGAGTGCCGATTAAATGGCTCCAGCCTACTTGATGCTGCTCACCGCACTTGTTTGCTGTACAGCTTTACTTTTAAAAACCCAAAAGGGTAAAAATACATCAAGCATAACTTCAAGGTCAGCTACTTACTGAGAAAGTCTTTAATCTATTATCTGCTACTGTGGTCCCTGGTTTCCGTGGGTATCGCACAGGGGGCTTGGAGTTTGGCGACGGTGAGTAGCCAGAGTAGGCTGAAAAAACATGTAAACAGTTCAAATTTCATAACGTCCAAGGTCAGCTCATACACAGAAAAATACCACTCCATTCGGTTAAATCCCGAAAGTGCGTATATAGCTTTTCTTTTTGGCTGGCCAAAACCTCAAGCAACATATTTGCTCCTGGAAGCTGAAAAATCAGCTTTCAAACCGTTTTGAAATCTTGGAGCTACAATCAGTGATCCTGCAGATCACTGTTAGCTGCCTAGAAGCTGCTGCTCATAGCCGAAGAGAAAAGCAATTGCACCCCACGTGCCCTAGGTGGACCTCGTAGGGCAAGAGGGCACACTGTTTCTGTTTATGATACACATGGTAAGCTTCCAGCCAGCTTCATTAGCCCGGAACTGGGTCGAGCTCAATGCATTCAGTGCTCTATCTGCATTGGAATGATCGCGCCATGTCAGCTTTCATACACACTAGCAAGGCTTCGGCTGTGGGCCAAGAAATGGATAATGGCAGCTGCCTAGAAGCAAAAGTGACTAGGTAGAGACCCCATGTAGACTCCAGCTAAGTACGAGGCTGAAATAGAGTACAAAAGTAAGAAGTCAAATTGTGTCTAAGTAATTCTAGACATGTCTTGACACGTATGACGTCTTCCCAAAACCACTGTGGATTGTACGTATGAGTACCCGGAACTCAGAGGCTCCACTCCCAGCCGCGGCCACACCAATATCATAGCATAGTATTTCTGAATAATTAGCACTATGACAGGTCATCTTCACGGCCATGTGATTCTTTCCCAAGCTACGCACCACACTACAACCACTTTTCTCAACGGGACGCCATATGCGGAGCTATGACAACGAAACCTTCACTAAGACCGCCACCTGGCCTCCACCACCTCTCGCCACAGAGTTCTGTCATTTAGGGGAGTTTTGTTTTCTCACCAAGGTCGCATTTATAATTGTAGGTCCCCTACCCATGAGGTCCTCTGGAGGTCGGGGCTCGTGTGCTGTTGTTGGCTTTTTGTTGTGGTAAAGTATTTGGCCAGGAGCGAGATGAACCTGCAGCATGTGGTGGGTCGCAGTTTGAACCTATGTAGCTTTGGCATACACCACACATTTGAGATCTTGCGACTCGGACCAACAGCCTGTGTGGGTTGTCGCCTATAAGAAACCGATCCTTGTAGGTCGTTGCGTACTTGGAGAGCGTTCCATTGCGTCAGAGGAACACTGATTTTGAGATTATGTCCTTTGCGCTAAATGATGCAAGATCTTGAAACTAGGTGCACGTCGGAAAGATGCATATATTTGGAGACCTCTCTCAACAAAACCCTGATTATCACCCAAGATGTGGATGTAGCAGTGTTTCTACCACCCATGACCTGAATAAGTCTTTAAATGGTTCTAATCTACTTAGTCGCTTCCTTGGTTTCGTGCGTGGGCTATCGCCACATGGGGACCTGGGAATTGGAAAAAGTTGCAAGTAATACGTTTTAACTCTTTAACCCCTCTGTCAAGCTTCTCGCGTAAGCCGAGATGCGTAGTTAAGTATACAAATCAACTGAGTTTTGATTTGAATTTACAAGTTTAAAATTGATTCTTAAGCCTGTCAATCAGTAAAACATGCTCTGAACAATTCTTCCTATTACTGTCTTGCATACCAAATCAGTGTTTCTTGGTTGTTAGCTCCATGTTAGCTCCATGCTTTTGGAGGAAGCTTCCGCCATTTCTCCATGATGGGGCTCAACCTGCTAAGCTAGGAACCTGTGTCTGAAAGCTGGCCCAAACGGGTATCCATGCAGTAGCAAACTCGTGCTTGACCAGTTGCATGACACCTGGAGCTGGCTAGAAGCTGCTGTCCATAGCCGAAAAAAAAGCAAAGCTGAATACTGGGTACCAAAATCAAAAACACTTGACAACTGTGGATACAATCGTATACATTGTTTATACACTTGTACCGTTCCATGAGTGAGAGGTAGAAGATAGCCATTTAATAATCGTTCTCTTTCACGCGTTGGCTGGGATATGCGGCTGGGCACCCCCCCCCCCCCCCCCCCCCCCACCACACACCCACCCACCCACCCACCCACCCACCCACCCAAGCCACCCCACCCTGTTCTCTTGCTATGTAGGCATCGCACCAACGCTTCTCAATCTTTAACACTCCATTTGTTCACCTGATCTATTAACCTCCAGGCTGCCGTCTCTGCCTGTGACATCGGTAATCGGTCTCCTTTTCATGCACCTCCTGCTGTTCGCATCTCTCCAGCTCCCCAACTGTGTCCTCAGACCGCGGTTCTGTTTCTCCTTCATCCCGCCTGTCTGGCGTGGCCACCTTAACGGCCATTATACAAGTGCATTCTGGCCAGGGGCCATGGACAAGGGCTCCCCTGGACTTCCCTCCCCAGGGTTGAGAAAATCATAAGCCCCCCTCCCGTTTCTCTTAATCCCCTGTTTGTTGGGTGAGGACCTGTTGGCGGCGGCTGGCAGCTTGTCCCACTTTGTTGTAAGTGGGCATTTGCAAATAATGAAACATCTTGGGCAGCCCCCCGGGATGCGGATTGGGGGCGTGCGCACAGCGTGGAGATTGGGCACTTGCTGGGGAGCTCTGAAGGAGATTTACCAGGTACAAGGGGGTCAGTGGCTGAGGTCTATCGTATGGTTAGTAATGTGTAATGTGGTGTAGTTGGCGCTAGTGGGGGGTAGTCGGGGGAGAGCGGGCACAAGGGTGCGTGGGGTGGATGGGATGGGGAGGTGGCGTGTAAATGCTGCGCTGCATGGAGGTGTGGTGTGTGGGGGGGGGGTGGGGGGGGGGAAGTCTGAAGGAGAGTTGCCCAAGGGGCGGGTTGGGGCGTGGGCATGCTCGGACCGGCCCATTGGTTCCTCATGGAATGATGTGGCGATTGTATTCAGTGAGGATTAGGGCACTTGCTTTGAGCTCTGAGGGATAGTTCATGTCAGCGTCGAGGTGTATGTGATCTTGGTGGTGGGAGATTAACCGACGGCTTGGCCATGAACTATGTTGCAGGGGTACAGAGCGTCAGATATTCCCCCCCGCCCTCCCCCCCCCCTCCCCCGCCCCCCCCGCCCCCCCTCACCCCCCCCCCACCTCCCCCCCCCCCCCCCCCCCCCCCCCCCCCCCCCCCCCCCCAACCCCACCACCACCACACACCCATCACCAGCTGGCAACACCAACTCACCCGTCCAAACATCTCCTGTTCCTGCAGTACTCGTCCGCATCTTCTCTTTCTCCACCAAACTCTGGCCTGCTGTTGCTGTTGCTTATACTTGCTGCTTTGCTAATGTACATCGTCGCAATCGTTTGATCATAATTTCTTTTGCCTGTACCTCTTTGTCTACAAATCATTTCCCTCTGCCAATGGCCCCCTTCTTGCTGGTGGCCTGAAGCTGCTTCTGCTGCTTCTGCTGCCCCAGCCAGTATCATGTGCATACCGCTCCCGCCTTCTGTCAAGCGCTCCCATAAACCTGGGCCCCTTGGAACCCACCCTTGTGCTTGTACCGCTCTGCAAAGGACCCTCATACCCTGTGCCCCTGCGACCGCCACAATCAGCCTGTGCCACTTGCTGCATCCCCCTCCCCGCTGGCCTTCTACCTAAATCTGAGCCCCTCCTGAGAAGTTTTACAACGCAGAAGTTCCCATCTCCTAGTTGCCTCGCATCAGGACACCCCAATAATAATAGTTTTTTTCCACAGCTGAACTATGCACAAGCTTATTAAATACACACACTTCGGATGATTAACACGACCTTTACTGTCCTGGGCTGTGCTCCCATGGATTCTGCGCTCCGCTCCCATTTTTTATGGCCTGACATACCGGCGCTGTGCTTGGTATGGTCTTGGACGACACAGGGCTTGTGCCTTGTTTCCTTTCAATGCTGTCTAACGCCAGCCTGAAAGGCAAACATGTTTTGAGCCAATTTTCATGAACATAATCAAAAGAAAAAAGAAGAAAGAAAATAAATGACGTAACAAATAAACATCAATCCAAGCTAAGCATGATGACAAACAAATTCGACGGCTGCTATTGAATCCACCATAAAAGCAGAATTCAACAAGCTGATGGAATTAAGTCATTAGCACCCCACAAGTTTTGTCTCAAAACTCTAAACAGGTACCAAACCTATCCCTATTGATTCTTAACCCAATGACTGAATACCATGCCAAGTTTTATCTAATTAACATGAAGATTATCTACCTGCTATCAGAACTTCGGATACGCATATAATGACCAACACTAACTCTCCCAAATTGCAGCATGCACATATAATCCACCTCTCTACGCATTAGCAAAGCTCCCAGGCCAGTTACCATACCCAACCTGAGAACATACCTGGAAACTCTTATTCCAACCTTTTATCTCTTGTCCCCGCTCGATTGCTGCTGATCTTGCAGCACTAAAGCCTGCATCTTGATCCCTTCGTTCCAGTGGCCAAAATAAACTTCCATCAACACTTGTCGTCACATCGTAGGGCACTCGGTAATTCCTAGCCCTCTGTCGGGAAGTTGAGCTCATATTCCAGCCTCCTTCGCCAGGATCCCAATGAGTAGATATGCTAATAAAATACATAGTATCCTTGAAGTTCACATACATGTCAGTTTACATATTCACCAGGTTTAGATCATCACAGAGATCTCCTCCATGCCCGATATGTACTCACTAAGTTATACCTTGTATATATCTTTGCGCGTTTTTGGGAGCCCCGTCGTGTTAGGCCCCAAATTTCGTACTTATTGTTACCCCTCTACATATCTTACCCCATTGCATACAACACAGCGTTTTCTGAGATTAAATGTTTACTCATAAAATTGTCTCCGAGTGCCGACTCGACCAAGTCCCCTTTTAGTCACCAGTATGATCTGATCCCCCGGACTGTGACATACACTTGCATTATTGGACCCTGATGGCATAATAAATGGTTTGGCAATCCTTAGGTTTGTCCTCTACTTGCGCGTAAGGGCAACTCCACACAGATATAACGATGTCGCTTATCGTCTCACCCAGTGTCCAGGGCTTCGATGGTCGCGTATCAGGCCTGTTCCATTACCTGTCTCCAGACGTTCTCGTCATAAGGCATTCATTCAAAGCATCGCCCTACAATGTGTTGAATTGGTTCTACTGAATCCAATCTTTCCCAATAATCTTTAATCCAGAGACATATTGATAAACTTATCAGATACAAGTCAAATCATTTCCTAATACTCACCACGACCCATTCTCTGCTGATCTGCATCTAGCGAGACTCCTCCAGCCTATTTTTCATACAATATCTGTTCCCAACCTCAAATTACTGGAGCTCGAAAGAAGTCTAGAATCCCTGTCAGCCAGAGACCTCTATGTCTATATTTTTATTGAGTCCTTCATAAATGTATACATATGTATACTATTTGGATGCACGTCACAGTCGTTTCTTAATTCTGTTTTTGTGCTGTTCTTGATCTCTGCGACTGTGAGTGTGCGCGAGTTCACGTCTCTCACTCGAGACTATCTTCGAATGACGATCTCTCTTTCATCTCCATACTTACTCAC